>VYZM01020592.1:31170-64761 GCA_013398915.1 Dromas ardeola
CTGGAGGGGTTCAAGGCCAGGTTGGACGGGGCTTGGAGCAACGTGGGCTGGTGGGAGGTGTCCCTGCCCAGGGCAGGGTGTTGGACTCGATGGGCTTTAAAGGTCCCTTCCAACCCAAAACCATTCTATGATTCGATGAATTATGACTAGGGTAGGTTTTAGTTCTGGCATCCTGCAGCCCTCACAGCGTGTCAGAGCAAAGACAAGCGAGTCAGCCCGGTCCCCTCTAACTGCTGCATCTGTAAAATTGTTTCGTATTAAATAAGCTTTTCCCCCATGGTGTACATTAGCGAGCGTGCTGCATTAAATACCTATCTTCATATTGTTTCCATCAGCTGCCTCGAAGCCTGTGGGTAAATTGTTCCCCCGTGGGGACTGTTAAACAGTAAGACACTGAGAGATTAAACAACGACGCTACCATGAAAACGCACGGGGAGATGTACTGGAATAAATCACGGAGAAGCGGGAGCTCTGCGCTCCAGTGTTTGCTGGCAGCCCGTCGCTCCTGGGGACCACAACCAGCCCCATCCCTACCGATGAAGCTTGACCAGGGGATCTGCCATCAAAGCAGAGCTCCAGTACCTGCAAGGGGCCTACAGGAAAGCTGGGGAGGGGCTGTTTGCGAGGGCATGGAGCGAAAGGACGAGGGGCAATGGTTTTAAACTAGAACAGGGTAGGTTTAGATGAGACATTAGGATGAAGTTCTTTACAGTGAGGGTGGTGAAACACTGGAACGGGTTGCCCAGAGAGGTGGTGGAGGCCCCATCCCTGGAGACATTCAAGGCCAGGCTGGATGAGGCTCTGAGCAACCTGATCTAGTTGAAGATGTCCCTGCTCACTGCAGGGGGGTTGGACTAGATGACCTTTAAAGGTCCCTTCCAACCCAACACAATCTATGATTCTATGACATATGCTAGGACTGCCCAGAGGTCTCGTAAAATCCATCTTTTCGGTCCTGCTGAGTTGCTCAGCCAACAGCCTCTCACCGGAGCTCTGATTTCATAGAATCACAAAATGGTTTGTGTTGGAAGGGACCTTAAATATCATCCAGTTCCAATCCCCTGCCATGGGCAGGGACATCTCCCACCAGACCAGGTTGCTCAAAGCCTCATCCAACCTGGCCTTGAACACCTCCAGGGATGGGGCATCTCCCACCTCTCTGGGTAACCTGGCCAGGGTCTCACCACCCTCAGCATAAAACATTTCTTCCTTAGATCTAGTCTAAATCTCCCTTCTTTTGGTTTAAAGTCGTTACTCCTTGTCCTATCCGTGTAAAATATCGGCAACGCTCATGCTAGCAGGGGCAGGTCTGGTTAGGACACTTTGCCCGAGGAAGTGCCACTTCCTTGGGAAAAATCATTTTCCTCCCTCAGGTGGAGTCTGGTGTTTTTCCCAGCGGCAGCTGCTTGATTTTTCTGTAGAAAATTCAAATGCGGGGACTTTTTCTTAGCTGACGCCTTCTTCTCGTTTGCGTTTCTCTAGTCTCATGACACGTTAGGTTGGTTATTTTCTCCTTTTCTGGTGGAAGTTTAACAGGTTCCCACCATAAATTTATTTCACGTGTCTTATACATTAACACATTTCTTTAGGAAAAGCCACATGAGCTGTGTTAGCAGATGCTAACAGTTAAATGTCATTGGGGGTTTCTCTTAATTATCCAGTGATGGAGAGTGGCAGCCTGGGGTCCTTGTTCCTCTTAATCTGTTATCACAGAAAGGTGAAGATCAACGCTGTTCATATTGCGTGTTCTCAACTGGTTTTTGTTGCCTTCTAGCTAAACCTGCATTTTTCTTTTCTCACAGCCAACAGCCATCAGTTTTTGGTCTTTCTGGGTCTTTTGGTCGCATGTTGACCCTCAGCCAACCTGCCTTTTCCTTGAGCACATGCAGTCATTGAGGAACCTGTGCGCGTTCATCCAGGTGGCTGCTGGCTGATTCCAGCTCTGTAATTACACTCCACCTCCATCTTTCATCAAATCATAGAATGGTTTGGGTTTGGAGAAGGGACCTTTACAGGCCATCTAGTCCAACCTCCCTGCCATGGGCAAGAACATCTACCACTAGATCAGGTTACTCTGAGCTCTGTCCAACCTGGCCTTGAACACTTCCAAGAATGGGGCATCCACAACTTCTCTGGGAAACCTGGGCCAGTGTCTCACCACCCTCAGAATAAGAAGTTTCTTCCTTAATGTCCAATCTAAACCTGCCTTCTTTCAATTTAAAACTGTTGCCCCTTGTCCTGTCACTAAAGGCCCTGGTAAAAAGTATCCATTTTTCTTAGAAGCCCCCTTTAAATATTCAAAGTCCACAAGAAGGTCTTCCCAGAGCCTCCTCTTCTCCAGGCTTCTACAACCCCAGCTCTTTTAGCCTTTCTTAACAGGAGAGGTGTTCCAGCCAGCTGATCGTCCTGGGCTTCTGTCCCAGGTGCTCACGGTGGCCACCACAGCACCCATCACATATGGGGTGGAGTAAAGGACACTGGCTCTCCTCTTCCTGCAGCATTGGGAGACTTCACAACGGCAGAAAGCTTGGAGGTGCTTAATGGTGGAAGCTTCTTTCACCAAAGGGAAATCATGCCTGACTAATCTGATTGCCTTCTCTGATGGCATGATTGGATGGATAGATGAGGGGAGAGCGGTAGATGTGGTCTACCTTGACTTAAGCAAAGTGTTCGACACGGTCTCCCGCAGCATCCTCATAGGGAAGCTTAGGAAGAGTGGGTTAGATGAATGGACAGTAAGGTGGATAGAAAACTGGTTGAAAGACAGAGCTCAGAGGGTCGTGACAGAGCTCAGAGGGCGGAGAGAAACCTTATGAAATTCAATAAGGGCAAGTGTAGGGTGCTGCACCTGGGGAGGAATAACCCCCTGCACCAGGACAGGTTGGGGGCCGACCTGCTGGAGAGCAGCTCTGTGGAAAGAGACCTGGGAGTCCTGGTGGACAACAGGATGACCCTGAGCCAGCAATGTGCCCTTGTGGCCAAGAAGGCCAATGGCATCCTGGGGTGCATCAAGAAGAGTGTGGCCAGCAGGTCGAGGGAGGTCATCCTCCCCCTCTACTCTGCCTTGGTGAGGCCACACCTGGAGTACTGTGTCCAGTTCTGGGCTCCCCAGCTCAAGAAGGACAGGGAACTGCTGGAGAGGGTGCAGCATAGGGCTACCAAGATGATTAGGGGACTGGAACACCTCTCTTATGAGGAAAGGCTGAGGGAATTGGGTCTGTTTAGTCTGGAAAAGAGATGGCTGAGGGGTGACCTTATTAATGCGTACAAATACTGAAAGGGTGTGTGTCAGGAGGAGGGGGCCAGGCTCTTTTCAATGGTGCCCGGCAACAGGACAAGAGGTAATGGGTATAAACTTGAGCATAGGAAGTTCCATCTCAACATGAGAAGGAACTTCTTTACTTTGAGGGTGGCAGAGCACTGGCACAGGCTGCGCAGAGAGGTGGTGGAGTCTCCATCTCTGGAGACATTCAAAACCCGCCTGGACGTGTTCCTGTGCAACCTGCTCTAAGGTGACCCTGCTCTGGCAGGGGGGTTGGACTAGATGATCTCCAGAGGTCCCTTCCAACCCTATGATTCTATGATTCTTGAGCCTAGCAAGTATAAGAATCTCAGTGAATTATTAAGCTGCATATAAATCCTTTAAAAATTATTTCTTGCTTCTCCACCCTGCTGTTCTGATCAGTTGTGCTGCTCCCTGAGGTCCCTGCTGTCGTGGTTGGACGAGTGGTGGGAGAGGAGCTACTCTATGCTCACTGCTGCCATTTCAGAGCTCCAAGAGCTCCCTTAGAGGAGAAGCACGGGGACAACTCTCTGGATGAAAAGTCCATTGAGGGTTGTTAAACATCTGGCTGTGGAAATCCTGAAGGCCCAGGCTGCTTCTTGATCTTTTCCCTCCAAAACTGGTGCTGGCTGTGCCCAGAGAGTATCTGGGAGAGGTTTTGGATGGATTGCGGGTTGTGAAGGGACTTTCCCTTTCCCCAGCTTTCCAAACAGCCTCCTCCTTTCCCTCCAGATGTGCTAGTGTCAAGAGAGGCCACATTTTGGGGCTGAGTTTTGTCCAGATCAGTTTTCTGGGTGCCAGCCTCTTACCTGTGGGTCTTCAGCATCGCAGCCGTGGGTCAGCAAAGGTTTGCTCCTCTCCTGGAGGCCCCTTCAGATACTGTGTGAGACCTTACGCAGCTCCTTCTCATGCGGATTGTTTGGCCCACGCTTTTAGTTTGGGACTAAGAGGTTTCAAATGAAGATGATTTTTCTTTCAGATTGCCCCAGGGGTGGTGCCTGGAGAGAACCAGCTGCAGCAGGAGCAGATTTCCTGGCTCGAAGTGCTCATCTCCAAACTCCATGACGTTGTTATGCTGAATTAGACCCAATCAAGCTGAGAAGCTCCTCCATGCCCAGCTACCAGGGGGGCTATTTGAAGTGCAAGAAGTCTTAATATAAAACCTCTCTTTTCAGTATTAGCACGGGGAGGGATACGGGGAAGGCTAAGTCTTGAGCCATCCCAAATTTTCCGTATCTTGGCCATACCTCCGTCTTATTCCTTTTATGATCCTATCACAACTGCTTCCAATTTCCTCTCCCCTTTGATTCAGAGAAAGCTGGTGGCAGCGGGACATGCTCGCAGCGTTGGATAGGGAAGGACAGGATCTTGTATCTGTGCAGGATCTGTCTGGACCTAAGCAGAGGGACCATGGGGAGATGGTGATGCCATCAATGGACCTCTCAACATGATGAGGGGCTGCGCAGGAGGCCACTGGGGGGGGGATGTTCATTAAAGCTGTAAATCAGTGAAACGAGTGAGCTGGTCAAAGGGTGGAGAAGAGGAAGAGGAGAAAGACTTGCTGCTTAGAGACGTATCCCTTTTCTCTTCCATCTCAGTGAAATCTTTAAAGATGACCCACGTGGGGTTGAGCTTGCTGAGCCCCAACGCCCCGCTCCGTACCTCCTTGTCACCAAACACACCCTGCGCCAGGGATAAAACTCACTCCTGCTCCTATTAGAAGAATCAAACCTCAAACAGATTTAACCATGAAGGTTGGGCGTTAGGGTCTGGACTTCAGCAAATTGCTTCTTCTTAAGAGATGATCCATTTTATACACTTGTGATGAGGTGGTGTTGCATTAAAGCATCTCGGCAGCTTCTCCTCCCCCTTCTCTCGCTCGTGCAAGGGAAAGAGCCATTTAAGATTTAAATTTATCTCCGTCTTGCACACAGCTGTTTTGGGCTCAGATGGAGGACAGGTGGTAGAAGCGCGTGGTCTTAACTACAGAAATGCTGGTTGTGTGCGTGAAGCTTTGCGTGGGGCTGGTTTTAGAGGTTACAAGCCCTCTCTGGGCTTTCTCAGGTAGGATGTCAGCATGTGTGTGGGGAAGAAGAGGAGAGGAGTTTGCCAGGTGGAGGCATCAGCATCCTTTTTCCTGGTGCCAGAGCAGGCATAGTATGGAGAACGTATCTGGGCATGGCCCCCCACCTTCATTGTGACCCATATTGTGTTTGCCAGGAGGTTTTAATGATATTTTAGGGGTATCTGTAGGTGGTAGCCACGTATCCACTGGTTCCAGCTGCGGGTTCATGGTGTGGTGAGTGAACCTCAACTTTCCACTGATTTTTGGTGCTTGCAGGCATGTCTGGGTGGCACTGGAGATAGCTGCTGGACAGTGGGGCAGCCCCTTCTCTGGGCTAGGGGATTTTTGGCTTACCTTCTCCCATCATTCAGAAATAGCTGATGGAGAGCTCTGCCTTTGATAGCTCTTTTATAGTCTGCTGCAGCAGTATGAAAATCAACTACAAAAGCAACTTCGTTTTGTTTATCTTTAATTTTGGCTCTGGTTGACAGATGTTTTCAGGGTGTTAGAGTTGCCTGCTTGATTTGTCTTTTTTTCCCATAATGTGTAGCAGAAATCTTCAGTCAACAAACTGATTAGTAAGTAAAAACTTTCTTAAAAAAAACCAAAAATAATGGATAGGCTTGGTAGTGAGCCTGCTCGTAAGATCACAAACGGTGGCCAGGCTGGATTTGAGCAGGCTGAGATCTGTCGGGGTGGATCCCGTTGGCTTACTGGGGACATTGAGTCCTTGTGCATCTCCTCTGGGCGACGATGGCTGTGCTACTGATAAATCTTGGTAGTGGCGATGGAAGCTTTTCGTTGAAAACGCTTCGTAGCCCGCAGAGGAGATTTAAAACTAATCAAGTTTCTTCCATGCCCAATTCTACTTGCGTATTGCTGCGGGAATCTTTGTGGGTTTCCAGTTGCATCTTATTTACCGTACTCTGTAATGGCATAATGAGGGTTCTTATTGCTACTTTAATTTAACTGTAGTATCTTCAACAGCATTCAGATGCATACATTAAAGATGTTGCTTATCAGGGCAAACTTGAACTCCTTAATAGCCTGGGCTAGTTGATAATAGTGCCTAGATAAATACAGGTCTGTGATTTTCTCTCTTGCACTTCACTGTCTTTGTAGAAGGAGGTGCATCGCAAAACATGAAAATTAGGAAGTTCAGGGGAAAAGCAGTCGCTGAATCACGGTTATAAAGTGGGACTATACTGATGAGGCGGAGAGTTCTTGATTTCAACCTGAACTTCTGTACAGATGAACGCAAAGAAGAGCAGATTTCATCTTTGCTTCCTGTGTTGGAATCTCCCTTTGTTCCCATCTGTTCTCTGTTATCGGATGATTTCTCCGTCCTGCGAGCAGTGGGTGACACCTTCCCTGAGCCTCCTGCAATCACAACCAAGGTGGAGCCCCTGATGCAGATGACGCTGTGGGGGATGTCCAGTGGGTGTCTGTCTTCCTCCATCCTCAACAGTGATGATTTGGGGTTGATAATCACCGTCAATGGGTTCTCCGTGTGAAAGTGGCTCCATCACGGCTTTGGGGTGTGATGAGTGAGGTTTTGAGGGTCTCTGATGGAAACAAGGATTCCTCAACAAAGCAGGGCAGAGAATGACTGAACGCCGTAGACATTCCCGTACAGGGGTGAATGCTGGTCTTTGCTCTCCGATTTGGGATTCACCTGCTGGATATCCCCATCTAAAGTGTTACAATCAATGGTTCAACGTCCAAGTGGAAAACAGTACCAAGTGGTGTCCCTTAATGGTCTGTACTGGGACCATTGCTGTTTAATATCTTCACCAGTGACATAGGACTGAGTTCACCCTCAGCGAGTTTGCAGATGGCACCAAGCTGAGTGGTGCCATTGATTCGCTTGAGGGAAGGGATGACATCCAGAGGGATCTTGACAGGCTGGAAGAGTGGGCCCGTGTGAACCCCGTGAAACTCAACAAGGCCAAGTGCAGGGTCCTGCACCTGGGTGGGGGCAACCCCCGATCTCAGCACAGGCTGGGGATGGAGGGATGGAGAACAGCCCTGCCAAGAAGGACTTGCGGGGTGACAAGCTGGCCATAAGCCGGCAGTGTGCGCTCACAGCCCAGAAACCCCCCCCGTGTTTTGGACTGCATCCCCAGCAGCGTGGCCAGCAGGGCGAGGGGGGGGGATTCTGCCCCTCTGCTCCGCTCTATGAGACCCCCCTGCAGTGCTGCCTCCAGCTCTGGGGCACCAACATCAGAAGGACACGGAGCTGTTGGCGCGGGGCCAGAGGAGGCCCCGGAGATGCTGGGAGGGCTGGAGCCCCTCTGCTGTGAGGACAGGCTGAGAGAGTTGGGGGGGTTCAACTTGGGGAGACCTTCTTGTGGCCTTTCAATGTAGAAAGAGGGCTTCTAATAAAGACAGAGAGAGACTTTTTACCAGAACAAAGGGCAATGGTTTTAAACTGAAAGACGGTGGGTTTAGATTGGACATAATGAAGATTTTATTTCACGAGAAGGGTGGTGAGATCCTGGCCCAGGTTGCCCAGAGAAGCTGTGGCTGCCCCATCCCTGGAGGGGTTCAAGGCCAGGTTGGACGGGGCTTTGAGCAACCTGATCTAGTGAACGATGTCTCTGCCCATGGGATTTGGACAAATGGTCTTTGACGGTCCCTCCCAACCGAAACCATTCTTTGATTAAATGATTCCTCTTTATGTTCGTGGCTTTGCTTTCATGGTGGCTCAACCGTCCCCTGGTGCTTTGGGTTTGGAGTAGGGCTGAGTTGCTCACTGTCTCTGGGTGATCTTCCTCCATCCTCTTGGCTTGCTGTGTTTCTTCTATTTATATTTTGGCTTACATTATCAATGAGCGTTGTCAGAGCTGCGGGGCTCTCCTTCAGGCTGAGATGGGACATGGGCAAAAACCGAGCCTGGGAAATCCAATATCCAGTGGTTGCGACTCCAAGCAAAGCTCTCACCAGTCTGCAGGGAGCTGGGGGCGAGGAGCGAGACCAGGCAAGAAGCAATTCCCAAATAAGAAGATACATTTAAAGAAAAGAAAAAAAATTGGAAATTCTCAGTTATGGTATTTTTGCTCCTGCTTGGAGCTGAAACCTGGAGGTTTCAGCTGGAGAGGTACAATACGATACAATATGATGTTCCCGGTGATTTTAGAAGCACTGTCCAATTCTTGCTCCAGCTCCGGAGGTATGTTAACTCAAATGCTGTTTCATTGCCTGCAAATACCAAGGCAGAGGGTTCACGGCTTTGCAGTAGGTCCTAGAGAGCATTTGGTAGATCCCAAATCCTAGCAAGCATTTGGAGAAGGCCATCAGAAGTCATCGTTTCCCTGCAAGCATTCTACTAGGGCACCAAACTCTGGTTTAGGGGCAGAAACTCGTTTTGGAGAAAATTCCTAAAGATAATTGTGTTGGCTAAATTTCTCCATCGTTATTCCACAGCCTGGATGATGTTTGGATGTATTGTCCTCCAGGTTTTAACGACAGGGAGCTGGAATTTTTTTTTTTTTTTTAAGGCTGCTTCCATCTGCACCCAATTATAAAAAAGCCATCAAAAAAAAGCTATTTACTGGCTGTCAGTTCAGAGCGGCGTCAGAAAACGGCTCCACCACCTCCAGCGATAGCTTCCCAACAGCCACTTAGCGCTGAGATGTGGTGGGTAAGAGGGACATTAAAACAGCCTGACATCAATCCAGCCGGTTAATCCTGCTGCTCGGCGATGGGGCTACCTGTAATAGCTCCGGCCAAGCTGCGTGGATGTGCAGAGGGCTTTAAAAACTAGAAAGCACTTGAGTTGAGGTACTTGGATTTTGGGGATTAACTCGTGCTTTTCATGCTTCCCTTCCCCAGAAGATCAGTTTGGTGCTTTTATCACCGCAGTGCTCCGGGTTTCCAGGCAAGAGCTGGACTCCTGTCCGTCACGGTGGATGGAAAGATGGACACGGGTCCAAGGAGATGGGAAGATGCTCCAGCACTTTGCCATCTCTTGTCTGTTTGCTGGTCCCTTGTCACCTGCTGTCCCCCGGCACTGGGAAAGGAACGATTGAGCAAGGGGTGTGACAAGCCTGGAGATACTTGAGAAGTTCAACCTGGGCAAACTGCTGGTGGAGCGGAGCCGGGAATGACGGGCTGGATGAGACCTCTCATCCCCAGCCCGTAAGGTCAGTGGGTGGTTGTTGATCGGCCCAGTAACCCAGCTTCGCCTTCCTCCCGCTCTCCACCGCCTCCTGCCAAGCTCGCTCATGGAAAATGTTAATTAATGTCATTCCCGAGGTAGAGCCGGGACCTTGCACCGGTTGCTGTCTCCTCCTTTGCCAGGTCCGTGCTAAAGAAGGCTGCGCCCTGCAAACCTCCTCGTCCCCGGCCCGCTCCCCGTGTGCGTTGGGGCCTGTTGGGCCATTTAAGGCTTTGTGGGTCGTTAGCGGCACCTTGAATTTCACCCAGAGCTGCCTTGGCAGCCAGGGAGGAGTCCCGGCCCTGGGGGCTGCCAGCCGGGCACCGTCCCAGCACCGGGCACCGCTGCCGGTCTGGGCTGCGGGGGAAACCCCGGAGCGGGGAGACTGGGATAGGGACAACATCAGCGGGATGATGGCATCCTCATCAACACCCGATGTAGCCAGGGGATTTGTCCCCAGGGCTTTTTAGGGGTGCTCTGAGTTTTCTGTTGTCTCTGTTGGATGGGACCAGAGGTTTTTTCCTCTTTTTATGGTCCAACCTGCGGGCTGGCGGGGGTCCCATGGGGCTATAATTAGCCACCCCGACAGGTGGAAGGGATCGGATGGCCCCTGGCGCGAGGTGGCACCCGGCACCCCGTGGCCCCGCTCGGCTTCACCCTGACTGACACAGGGCGAGCAGAAAACCTTACGGCAACCCAGCCGCGGCGTGTTTGCTCTGGCATGCAGGGCAAGAGCAGAAGAGCTGCCGTAAATAAACAGAAGGGGCTTTTCCAGCCATCGAGGTGATCCCAGCCCTGAAACAGCGGTGATGGACGGTTGTTATGGAAGAATTGCCGAGCGCTGGGAACAGCATGGAAAAGCCATTAGAAACCCGAGCCGGGGACGCAACCCTGGGATTAGTCGGACACGGTTTGTTTTCTTTATTAAGTATCTTTTTGCCGTGGAGCCAATAAACGTGGTCTGGTACAATGATTGACTTAGAGGTTGGTGCCGGTGAGAGCACTGGGGAGGTGGCACATCCCGGTACCCAGCCGGGAGCACAGCAGCATCCCCCCTGCAGGGATTTGTAATTGGTCCCTCGGGTGCCCCACTAGGAAGAAACAGCCACGTTTCTTGGCTTTTCCCCAAAATAGCGTCATTCCTCGGCATAACAGCATCACCACTGGCTGCAAGGGTGACTGCCTGAAAGGAGGTTGTAGGGAGGTCGGTGTTGGTCTCTTTTCCCACGTAACAGGCGATAGGACAAGAGGAAATGGCCTCAAGTTGCACCAGGGGAGGTTTAGATTAGATATTAGGAAAAATTTCTTCACCGTAAGGGTTGTCAAGCAGTGGAAGAGGCTGCCCAGGGAAATGGTGGAATTGCCATCCCTGGAGGTATTTAAAAGATGGGTAGACGTGGTGCTAAGGATCATGGTTTCCTGGTGGACTTGGTAGTGTTAGGTTAAGGGTTGTACTTCGTGATCTTAAGGGTCTTTTCCAACCTCGATGATTCTATGATTCCATGATACACGTGGCTTTTTGAGGCCAGGGCTCTGTTTTCCTGCTCTTCCGCTTCCCAAGTCCATTTTGTGCTGGAAACCTCTATACAGGAGTGGATCTCTCATCCTTGGGCGGAGGCTCTGAAGAGCTGCTGCCTTGGCAATAAATAGCAATGGTTGACACCAGGTGGGTTCATAATTAATAGGCTTTCAGGTGTCACCATCATCACAAGGATGGAGATCCGGAGGTGGTGGTGGACTAGAAACCTTCCAATGTGCAGTAGATCTGATGTACTGATTCTTTCCCTCTACTCCGCTCTGGGGAGACCCCCCTGCAGCGCTGCCTCCAGCTCTGGGGCCTCAGGAGAGACATGGACTTGTTGGAGCGGGGCCAGAGGAGGCCACGAAAATTGTCAAAGCGCTGGAACACCTCTGCTATGGAGGAATGCTGAGAGAGTTGAGGCTGTTCAACCTGGAGAAGAGAAGGCTCCAGGGGAACCTTCTTGTGGCCTTTCAATATAGAAAGGGGGCTTCTAAGACAGACAGACAGAGACTTTTTACGAGGGCCTGCAGTGACAGGACAAAGGATAGTGGTTTTAAACTGAAAGAGGATAGGTTTAGATTGGGCATAAGAAGGAAGTGTTTTATGCTGAGGGTGATAAGACACTGGCCCAGGTTGTCCAGAGACATTGTGGATGCCCCGTCCCTGGAAGTGTTCAAGGTCAAGTTGGACGGGGCTTTGAGCAAACTGATGCAGTAAAAGATGTCCCTGCCCATGACAGGGAAGTTGGACTAGGTGATCTTGAAAGGTCCTTTCCAAACCAAACTATGCTATGATTCTGTGATTCTATGAAACGTAGGATTTTGGAGTAACAGCAGAGCCTGAGTGTTCAGAGGTGACTCTACTTTCAGGTTGCCCATTGGGTTGTAGACTCACTTGCCATTGAAGCCCCTTCAAATAGAGGGGGAAAGTCATAGGAACTGGTTTTTTTAATGACTTTTCAGTGGAAAAGCGATGCTGTTGCTGCACCGTCCCCCCCATCGAGCCGACGTCCGTGTGTCCATCTGGATCCCCAGCCCTCCTGCTGCTCAACGCCATCCCCGGCCTCCAGCAGATGAGCTCATTGCTCCGCTGCCGACTTCAACGATTGGCCCCAGGCGGCAGAGCTGCCGAACCCTTCTGCCCTTTCAAGGAGAGAGCTCCCGTGGCTCAGCGGGACTGCCGCTTAATCCCAAAGGTCAGCATGGGGAGCTGCTCCCATGCCCCCAAAGTCAAGTTGCATTAAAAGGGCAGGAGCTCACCTTCCCGCCTCGTCAAGAAGACGCATTTTTATAAACAGGCAAGAATGATCATGCTGAAACCCTCACTGTGTTTCTCTTCCTGTGGATTTGTCCCATTTTCCCCCAAACCCATGCAAAATTTGAGCATCTGTGCTATCCTGTAGTAAGGAGGTGTCCAAGCGTGGAAGGACCCAAGCAGGGAAGAAGAAGGCTGTGTCTTTGCTCGTGGAGAAGGTGAACAGGGAAATGGATCTCGGTGTTGTGGACCTTTTGTTGCGCCGTGTGTGTTGGGTTGGGTCTTGCCATGGGTGTCGCGGTGTGGTGCCAAGGTGGGCTCATCAGGTGGGGTAGGAGGGCCACACTAAGCTTCCTGGGGCAGGAGAGCATCAACCAAGCTCATTTCCAGGTTGAGCTCCAGCTCTCAGCCACCTTCGTCAGGAGGGTGGTCCAGGAAGCGATCCCAAAATAAGTCCTAAAAGGAATGTGCTTTGTTCCTGCTCTTCCCTGCTCCTCCCCAAGTCCCAAGCATGTCTGGGACAAGAAAACCCTGTGTCCTCTTCGAAACCAGCTTCTCCAGCCCAGTTAACCTCTTTAGGACCATCTCTTTGGGATGTCCTCTTTGGGACATCACCACCTTGGGGGTAGATCGTTGCTGTTCAGACTTTGGTGGTTTGGGTCTTTAAAATCAGACACTTGGAAAGCTGTGGGTAACCGTGTAGTGTCTTCCAGAAAAGAGTATTATTTTTAATAGTATTTTGGCATGGAACAGTATTTTGATACGGAGAAGGAAGCACCCACACGTCCTTCTCTTCCTTGAGCAATGTGTTGGTGACACGTGAAGGAGCCCAGCTCTGGGAACCTGGGCTCCTCGTGGGGCTTTCGCTGCCTTTCCCAACGTTCCTCTCACTTTCCCCCTTGCAGTGCAAGAAGAAGCACACGCTGGTTTGCCCCGACTTTGCCAAGAAAGGTGTCTGCCCCAGGGGCGCCCAGTGCAAGCTGCTGCACCCGCAGAAGAAGCGCCACTCAAGAGAGGCAGAAGATGGAGACCGCAGCGACCCTCCCTCCAAGTGGAGACGGGTCTGGGAGGAGACAAACAGGTAGGAAAGAGCAGAAGAAACTCACTTTGCTGCTCTTTAACAGTTTTCTTCCCATCCTATTCTGGATGTTTCCTCTTCCAGATGCATATCCATCTGCCTGCTGGTTTATTTTGAGATGTTGCTGATGTGGGTCACTGGGGTGCCTTCTCGGTAGAGCCACTGTAGGCAACAGGGTTGGGCAGGGTCCATGCTCAAGGGAGAGATCTCCAGGCAGAGCTGATGGAGAGGAAAGAGAGGGTAGCTTGCATCTTGCTACCCGATACGTTCCATACGTATCTTCACCCTTATGTGCCACCCCGGGCTGTCACCTCCAGGTATCTCAGAGGCTTTTATAGACCTTCCTCCTGGGAGATGGAGGAGGCCTGGTGGAGACTCCACCACCAAAAGTGGGTACAGCTTATCCATAGCTCTGTGGGAAATGGGAAACCATCATCCCTCTTCCACTCTCTTCCTCAAATCCAATGATGGAGAGCAGAGCTGAGCCCTCGGTGTGGCATGGAGGGGCTTGCCATTGGGGCTGGACTCACTGCCTGAAGAAGCAGAAATGGAGATGGACATGGAAATACCTTTGTAAAGCCTTTTGATGCTGGGCTGGTTTCTTGGTTAATCCTTGGAAATTCTCTGAGCTCCTTTTGGGCAAAGGTGATGCTTTTGGGTGCTGGGATGGAGCCTGCAGGCTGAAGGACACGTTGGTCCTTGTCCGCACAAGGAGACAGATTTTCTTGAGCTTGGCACATCCTTGCCTTCCTCTGCCCTTGTCCCCGAGCCCTGCCTGCAGAACGACTCCATCCCAACATAATAAAAATTATAGCCAAATTGAAATTTGACTTTAAAAGCCAAAATCTAAAAGTCCTGGTTAGCGGGAGGAGAAAATGCTGGCTTGGGTGCTCAGCTCTTCTGCAGATCTTTGCAGCAGGATGTGGAGATGAAGGTGGGATGGAATTGGGGATCCCCAGGAGCTGTGCTGGTCTGGTCCGTGCTCTTGCCCGGTCCTGGGTCTCATCCTGGCCCTGCCTTGTAAGGTAGCAGAGGGGGACAAGCACTCAGCCGGGCTCTCCGAACTTATCCCGGGTGACAGAAGAGCCTTGGAATGACACCCAGCTCACGTCCCCGGTGTGAACGACGTGTAAAATAGCTCCTTGCTCTTTTTAGGTAAGGAGGCATGAGCGTGGGGCTGGGCGGCGGGGAGACGGCCCCCTCCCATCCCAGGGCCGGCTCCTGGCATCCTCAGTGGGGAAAGGAGCACGCCCAAGCTTGGAAGCTGCTCAGGAGGTTGTGGGTTTTTTTCCTTTATTGGCACCGTCATCGGAGATGTCGGATGAGCTGAAGTGTCACGTTCTCTGGGCTCGGAGGAGGGCGGCAGGGCTGGGGCTGAGCCAAGGCCAGCGGGGCATCTTCGAGCCATCCCTGCTCCCTCCATCTCTCCTCTTCTCCAGCCAGCACCCAAAAGGGAGCCCAGCAGCTCCAGGAGCATCTGAGATCTGGAAACCTGGCAGAGAAGAGCAGGGCAGGGGGTCCAGCTGGGAAATAAGAAACTCTGGCTGAATTTGAGCTGGCTCTCAGGAAATCGGAGATAGAGAGCAGCCTGGGATGGAGCTCGGAGAGCCTCCGTGTCAGCTCTGGTGGATCAGCCTCTTCCATTGCACGTGATGTTGCCAAGAGGGATCATTTTCTTTTTCCATGTTATTTTTTACCTCCTGCAGGAATAATCCAGCTCAGGTCCATGATGATGGGGAAATGCCCGGACCCTCCAGCTCGGAACAAGAAGTGAAGTTTTGGAAAGAGACGGACACCTCGGCAACCAACTGGCTGCAAAAGCTGCCGTCCTTCATCTCCCTCCAGTCCTCACCGTGCCCCAGTGACCAGGGCTGCAAACTGGAGAAGGATGAAGATGAGTCGGAGGATGAGCCAGGTAACAAGCGCTTGCTCTGCTTCTGCTCACGCGTGCTCCGATTCACTGAGTGATATTCCCTCCACTGCTCTCCATGGGTTTTGGTGGGATCGGTGTTCCTCGTGAGTTGCCAAACCAGTTAAGCTGGGAGCTCAAACTGGGATGGTAATCGGGACTCGCATCCCTGTGCACACCCCTGGCTCTGCTCCTGAAACCACACGGTAGGATTTTGTCCCCATCTTTTATCATCGGCTCCTTCTTCCTTATCCTATAAATTATCGGATGATGAATCCGGTCTCATTCCTGTGACGGAGCCACAGTGGTTCCCGATAGGAACGTGTTTCATCCTCATCAGTGATGTTGTGCGTCATCACTGGACCCTGAGAAGAACCTCTGGATCATCTCTGGACCATCCATCACACGTGATTCCTGACGTGAAATAGCTTCAAAGCTTTGAAATAAAAATATCCCTGGAAAGAAGCGGGATGGGGAGTTTGCAGATTGCAAATGCAAAGGAAGAGCTGTGTTAGTCCGAGATGATCTGCTTTGCTTCTTTATTAAAAGCTGGGGGAAGAGGCTTTGGAAATCAGTAAAATTTTTGGAAAATGCGGTTTTAAGATGAGCAAAACTTCTTACCAACTCCGACAACTGAGAGCAAACAGCTTCTGCCTCAACTTTTTTTTTTAATTTTGGAAAAATTTAGGGAAATGTTTCAATTGGTTGAAACTGAACTGACTGGGGGGGGCGGAAAAAGGCAGGAGAAAATTGTTGAAGCAACGAGAAGAAACATCTTTATACTCTCTGCAAAGCGGCGCGTGGTGGAGATCAACTGCATTTCTGCTTCTCCAACATTTTCCTTGGTTCCTTCTCTCCTAATTCACTGGAAAATCCCTTAATCACCAACGGCTCTGTGGGAAGGGATGGGACTTTGGGCCACTCTGGGGATGCTTCCGCGGGAACAGAGGTGATGGAGATGGCGAGGCAGAGATCGTGCCTGGTCCTCCCCAGCTCTGGATGGGAGGTTTTTGGCCAGATGATGTTTCACGCTTTCCTTTTTGTGTCCTGTCTTTCTCTGGAGGGATGTTCAGCAGCTGCATCTCCTGAGCACCATTGCAGGAAGGGGGGACAGCATCAGAAATCAAAATATTTTGGGGCAGTAAGGGTGAAATCTGCTAGGCTGGCAGAAAATGGGGTTCAGTATGAACTGAAGGGCTGGAGCATCCCTCCCCGTCTTTGATCCCATGCCTCCTCCAACCGATCATACAGCCGGAACAGGTTCCCACTGGGAGAAGGGATGAATTCAGCGCCGAAAGCCGGTCTGGGGCGTTTGTAAGTGGGTGCCAAGGATCTGCAAGGCTTTGCCTGGCTCGACCACGAAGCACTTAGAGCCAGGGAGGGCTGAGATGCCTTAACGCTGTCGGAAAGAAAATTCCCAGGATTAACAACATATTCCTGAAGTCACAGGCGAACGCGTGCGCTGTCAAACCGTGGCACGGTGGAGACGGCGAGGGACCGTTGCGGCTGGGAAAGCTCCTCTCCGCGATGTGGGATGAAGCGCTCGGCTTCCCTTTCCAGGGATTTCTTCCCCCCACGCGCCTCCCTCCTTCCCTCTCCTTGGCCCTGGTTCAATTCCCTTTTGATCTCGGCGGCGGGGCCGGGGAAGCGTTCCCAAAGCAGCGGCTTAATAGGGCTTTTTTATCTCTGCGATGAAGAAGGAGCAATTAATCCATGGACAAGAAAGCTGTCGAAATGCCTTGGATTGCACTTGGCAGCTTGGAATAACCCAGTCGAGAGGGCAGAGGCATCATCCTGGCAGTGAGGGCATCCTTTTCCTCTTAATTCCACTTTCCACATTCAGGGGATGATGATTTTCGGGTGTTTTGGGTGGGAGGATAAGGAGAAGGAGCTGTTTCAGTCCAGGAATGTTGGGAGGAAGGCTGTGGGTAACTGGTGGGTACGGAGTTGGCCCACGCATCCCTCTGTGCTCCTTTGCCTGGGGAGCACGTGGCATTGGGAAAACGGATGCTGGAGGATCCGTAGGAAAGGAAAACCGGGCAGGAATTGCAGATGGCTGTAAAATCGTCTGATGATGAAGCAGTTTCCATGCCAAAGGGATTCCGCAATCGCATGTGGTGAAATCCGGGGGAGTGAGAATGCTTTTCGGTGCCTGGATTTGCCCATGCTCGGTGCTGGGGTGCGCTCAGTAATTAAAGTCTCATCTCAACACACAAACGAAGGAGTTTGGGGGTGCAGCAGCAGCCAGGGACCCCTGTAATTTAACGGGAGGAAAGGAGCCCTGACCACTAACGAGCTGTCATCTCGGGAGGGCGCAGGATGAGGCCATCGATGCTGCTAAAGGACCGAATGCTTCGTGGTGGCCAAATTACCAGGGCTGGTGCTTATGAGCTTGAGGTGCTGTTTTGTGGTCAGGATGGGTCCTTACGTAGCTCTAGGTAGTAGCTGGTGCCTGTGATGGGGTTTGGGGGTCTGCGCCTTCCCCGCTGAAGGATAATATTCGGTTTCTGCTTGTAAAGCCTGAAGGTGACACACAAATTGGTGGGGTAGTAAATAAGGAGGAGGACAGGTTATTATTACGGAGTGATGTGAATTGCTTGGTTAAACGGCCGCAATTTGAGAAAATGCCCTTTTAATACTGGCAAAGGCAGGAGGAACGAAGAAAAACACCGGCTCCGTGTGCGGGAGGGATGGAGCCGGGGTTTCGAGATGACCTTTAAGGAGCAGCATGGGCAACAGCATCAGCTTGGGGGGTCTTGATGGGGGTCGGCAGCCTCTGGCCTTGCGATATGGAAAAAGGGGACTGGAAGGGAGTGATGTGGTCTTCACGCGTGATGTTGAACCCGGTGCTGTCCTCCCATGGGGAGGGTTCCCAACTGCAAGAAGAATCTTGTAATTTGGGGTCAGAAGAATATTTTGAGGGCGCTGATGCTTTCTAAGCATCCTCCGAAAAGCTCATCCGTGCGTCATGGGGAGAGCAAACTGCTTCCAGCCGAGCATCCCAGCTAGGAAGGGTGGGCTTGGTGGCATCCCATCCTTCACCTCCTTGTGTTCTCCATCCGGGAGGGCAGAGCCAGAGGGAACACGGGCTCTCCTACCCCTCCGACACCCGTTTCCAGGTAATGGGCTTTTCCATATTTCACCTTCCAGTTAAATAGCCTGTGCTGGAGCCTAACTGGCCTCCCCGCGCTAATTGTAAGCAAGCGCACCAATGCAAACCATTCCAATCGAGTGCTAATTTAATTAGAAAGCACCCATTTTAGTTAATTTGTTCGAGAAGATCACTGAAAACTCCTGGAGAGAACAGATGTTCCCCTCTCCCCCGATGAACATTCAGGGGTTTGTAAATGGCTCCACTCAGCCTTGTTTAGGAGAGAAAAGAGGATTTTATAGCTGCAAACGACCCTTTCTGTAAACATTTTACAGCTCTCTGCACGTTTGAGTGACGATAAACCCCTAGCAACTCGGCGGGCTGCAAATTTGCGACCATACGGCTATCATTTTATTGTCATATTTCACGGTCGTAACGTTAATGGAAGATGCTCGCTACAGTCTTTTTTAACGGCTCCGCTGAGCACGCTCAAACGCTTTGGCTTTGGAGGAATTCGTGGAGGTGCAGCGCTTCTGGGTTTGTTTACAGCTTTCGCTTCTGGAGGAATAACTTTGGAAATGCAAATCTCCTCCCTTCGCTGCCGGGCTGGGCCCGTGCTTGAGAACCGCCCCCAACGGGGCACACAACTGCAAGGATGGACAACCCCTTGGTGCCAGCTCCTGGTCCTGCACCAAGGGTCCTGTGGGGTCACCATCACCTGCAGCATCTCCTGTAACGTTGCTTCTGACACCAGCTCTTTGATACAAAACTTATTTTGGCAGCCAGGTGAGGCCACCAACCCTTTTGGTCGGTATGAGCCAGCAGCAGAAGATGGCCCGGAGCCTTCCAGAGAACATCTGCATGGTTGGGGATGGAGGGCTCCAACACAAGGGAGTTGTCCTGGGATAAAAGGAGCTGGCATCTGCTGTCAGCTTTGACCCTGGCAAGACTTAGTGCAGTTTGCTCCTCTTGGTAGGGTCATGGAGAAAATGTTTTTGTGGATAAAATACAGGGAAGTGGTTTCTCTGTGTGGTCACAAACATCGCCTTGTACATCTTGTGCTCCAACCCTGACCATCTTGCTGGCCTCCACTGAATTCGCTCCAATACGTGCCTGTCCTTCTGTACTAGGGAGCCCGCAGAGCTCCAGGTGTGGTCTCGCAAGTGTTGGATATTTTCACAGCACTACCAAATTAGCCTGATCCTGAAAAGCGCTGCTAATGAAGCGTTTAGTGCAGACCTCAGTGCTGAACTCGGACTTCGTGATAAATCTGAAGCCTTTTGTTTATCCGGGGGAACAATTTTTTATACAGTTTCTTATATTGATCCATCATCCCTTGTGCATCTCCACTGAGAGTCTGGCTCCAACTTCAACCACCTTTTGGTAACTGAAGACAGAGACTATTTGAGCACAGCTGAAAGTAGTTGAAGACAGCAATTCATCATTTGTCTTCTCTTCTCCAGACGGAACCCCCCCAGTTCTGTCTCTTTGATCCCAGTTACCTTCAGGAGGCTTCTGGGCCACATTAGACTTACCTGAGGATCTTGAGTCCTGGATGGTGGGGAGGAGAGGTGTTGGCCTTTCTGGTGGGGGTCATTGCCTTTCTTTGGAAAGGACCTTTGCCATGATGAAGTCATGGGCCAGTGGCTGCACCTGCATCTGGTCCACCTCCATGGCTGTTTCTTTGCGTGGGCCTACATCCATGGCCTCACCTTCAGGTGGGGCCACCTCCACCTCCCACAACTTGGCTGAGGGAAGCTGTGGTGTCCCACACAGTCGTCTTAGCCTTTCTGCTCCTCTATATATTCCTCCTCCAGGTTCCCTCCATTGACTTGTCATTTACAGCACCTCCTTTCTGAGCAGGGACTTGATGGGTCACCCCCACTGCTGGTTGGGGTGTTATGGCCAACTGTTGTCAGGCCTCTCTTGGAACCACTGGAATGGACCTCTCTTACCCAGCGTCTAGCCTAGGTGCTGGAGAAGCTCTTTCCTTGGCCTCCCAACTTTTGAGGAACCTACTTGAATGTCTTGATGCATCACCCAAAGGGTGGCAATAACTCCTTGACTCTGCTGTACCCCTGCTTGCTCCACGCCTGCTGGGTGCTCACGGCAGCAAGCTGTGGAGCCAGGTCAGTGGACCATCTAGTAAGGGCTGTGGCTTGTGACATCTCAGGGCCATAGTGACGTGTCCCTGGCTTGGTAACCCACCAGGTTGGGAAGAAAGAGGTGGCCAAAGGGCTGAGGGCGGCTTTGCCACGGGTTATTCCCATGTGGCCTTTCCCTTGCGGAGAGCCAGGTGGCTGCGCAGGGCTACTTCTGGTCCCCTCGGGGGTCCCCGGGTCAGACTAGACTGATGTGAGATGGTTGCAGATCATCTGAGATCTTCAGACACAGTAATTTTAGCCTCTGCAGGCAAGAGCAGCAACTGAAGTCTTTATTTAGGAACGGATTTTAGCAGTAGAGTGGTGTTTGATCTCTGTGTGCCTCAGTTTCCCCATTTGACGTACTCTCCTAATTAGCAAGAGCTCTGGAGCTTTATTGGTGATTCACAGGTGGCTTGTGGAGCTGCGGGGTGGAAGCAGCCGGGAGAGCTGAGGGAGATCCAGGGATGAGTTTCAGGCATGAGAGGTGCAGATAAACCATTTCTTTTGTGCTCGGGGGCAGCTACGTGGTTTCCATGCAGGTGGAGGTGTTGCAGCAGAGCGAGCTGATGCCCTGTGGGTCCCCATGACGAAGATCTGTTAGAGCAGACGCCATGAAGGCTTCTGCCGTGAGAGCTTCTCCCTCTCCACAGGTTCTTCCGCTGGCCCCTCATTCTGTTCTGGCAGCCAATCGACTCAGGATCCGCGTGGCAGGACGTTTTCCTCAGTCCCTGTGGAGATGCCACCACTGTATGGGATGACCATGCTGCAGTCATCTTCCTTCCCCTGCAGCCCTCGGCCGTTTTCAGGTCCAAGTCTAGCCCTTAGGACCATAGGATGGAAGGAAACCAGGGAGGTCATCAAGTCCAACCTCCTGCTTAAGCCTGTCCAACCTCAACAATCATGTCCCTGGCTGGTGATGGCTAAGAAGTCAAGGACACATGGCTGGGGATGTATCCCTTGGCAGAACCTCTTAGGAGGCAGGTAGGAGATAGCAGGAGTAAGTGGAGGCACTTTGATGGTCATGGTGAGAGCTCACGGGAGTTGCAGGACCTCCCAGATCCTCAGCAGATCATACCAAGGGGACAAGGACAAGTTAAGGAGAGGAAGGACAGCAGGACACCAAACCTTGAAGACTGCAGGGAAAGGAAAAGGGAGTTAGGAGCGTGCTTGATGTACCTTGTTGTCCTTAAATCAGCTTTCCCATGACTGTGTCTCGCTGAGGTCTTCTGTGCTCATGGTATAATTTAGCTGGAGCAGGAAATCTCCATCTTCCTTCCTGATGGTACCCATGAACCCTCCCTGTCTCATGGTTCATCACCCAGGAGGGCTCTGGAGCAGTGTGGACCTTGATGGTACCTTCTCAGCTCTTCTCATGGAACTTGGCAGATCTTTCTTGTGATGGAGAGGATGATCCCTGTACCTAGCCATGGAGGTGGTCCCACCTGAAGGAGGGCCCATGGATGTGGTTCCACCCAAAGAAGAAGCCATGGCAGGTGGTGATGGGATGCTTCTGTGGACACCTCGACCCCGCTGCAGGTGGATGTTTCCCTCTCCAGCCCCCAGCTGACGCACACCCCATTGGGCATGCAGGGAGAGTTTAGAGAACATCAAAACTCTTTCATAACTGGATTAACAAACCTCTAATAGAATTGCTTTTTCTAATGCAAAAATCTATCAAACTGCAGGTAGCGGGCAGCACCCATCCCTTGAGCAGGACAACGCGTATCAATCTAATTGGTTTCCTGTTAATGGGCCCGATCTGCTCCGGTCGTTAGCAATTGCATCTTCTCCTCCTGAGTCAGCAGGTCCTTAAGGGTTTGGGGGCTGTTTGGTGGGGGTCCCTGCGGTGAGGGAGGTTTTGGTTGCTTTCATCCACCCTGGATACTGGTTTCAGGCATCCTCTTCTCGGTCATGGGTGCTTCCTTCCCAGTCCAGAGAGACAGACTGGTACTCGGGTGGGTGGACCTCACAAGGGGGGGACTCCCTGGTGGATCTTGCCCATCGCACTGCAACAATGCCTCATATCCGGCAGCCCTTGCCTCCATCCTTCCGTCCTTCCATCTCCATCCCTTACTAAAGTTCTAATCCTGCTGCAGGACACCATCATGCTTCGGGTACTATCAGACTTTGGGGTGCTGCAGATAACACGGGTGCTGTTGAACGTTGGGGTTGGATCTCTTCGTGTCTTGGTGGCTCTGAGAAGGTCCAAAAGCCAGAAACTTCACTGCTGTTTAATTTTGTTATTGCAAAGTGGCCAATTTAGTTGAAACTTCCAGTAAACCCGATGAGTGCTGTGACTTTTTCTAATTGGGCTCTCGCTCTGAATCAAAATCATCGTTTCTTATCCCACAAAAGGCCGTCGAAAATACTGGGCTCTGATTTACTTTCTGCCTGGACCAAGCCGCCTGCGCCTTTCCAATCCTCTTCCCTTATCGATTTGCAGGCGACTTTCAGACCTGCCAAGTCTCACTCCTTTGCCAGGACTGAAATCTGCTGCATCCATATTAATTTTTTAGTCATTTTTTTTTTTGCGTCTCGTCCACCTGGGATGGAGCATCTGGAGACCAGGGCTTTTAGACTTTGCTCAAGATCTCTGAAGAATCCTCTCCTTCAGACCACTGCCGCTGGGCAGCCCTGTTTCCCCCCCGCCCAAGTTATTTAGTTACCCGAAAACTGGAGATAGAAGAGCCCTCTGAGACTGAAATCCTGTCTTCTTCAGGATAAGCTTCAGCTCACCAGTGAAGGACAGATGTGGTGGTCACCATACGTCTTCATGGTCAAGTCACCACCTACCACCAGACCACAAAGCATCTCTGCTGTGCCTTCAACCCAACGAAGCCCCTCTCCCACCTTTGCAGCTCATGGCTGGTTTTCTGGTTGCTTTTTCCTCCAAAAAGAAGGAATTAAGGAGAAAAGACACGGAAAGGATGTCCTGGCACAGATGTCCTGCTCTCCAAGCACAGCAGGAGATGGGCACTGCCGGGCAGTGGCAGGACACCTCCCCCAGCACGTCCCCGCTTCAAACATCCCAGTTAGGAAGGAAGAAAACATCTGAGCATTCTTCCTTCTGGATAAAGCTTCTCCCAACATCCCAGTCTTGATGTTTTCCTCACTTGAGGGGCAGAAGGTCATGGTGGAACAGCAACAGGGTGAGTTTTTGGGGCAGGTTGTTTCCCCGGGTGGATTTAGTGCAGGATTGAGCCGAGGAGATCCAGCCCCCCGGCTGCTTTTTCCATGTGAAAAATCATTTGCGGAAAATTCTGGGGCTTAGCCCTTGCCACTGGCCTTTCCATCCCACCTTTTGTTCCTTGGTTTTATTAAAAAATAATTATTATTTTAATTTATTTCACAAAAGGCATCTCCCAGCTTCAATTTCTGCGGGAGTTGACTCAGCCGAGCACTTTCGCTGCGAAAGAAAAAGCCATTTCTGAAACAGGTTCAGGTTCTGGGTTCCCCCGAAGCGGCCGGGAAGGGGTTAAGGGTTATTTTTCCTTTGGGAATGTGGGGAAAAAAAGTCACTTGGGATCTGGGGGATTTCTCCCGGTAGTGTTAAATGTCAAGCATCCGTCAGAGAAGATGCTGGGATGCCTCTCGGTGCCCGGAGCCGGCGGGTGGGAAACTTGCATCCCCTTTGCTGTATTAATAACAGGAGCATTAAAACTCCTGCTAATTGCAGCCACCTCATTAGGCCGCTTTCCTTCGGGAAATGAGATTATTTCTTTGTTATTTGGGGCTGTTTCACACAGGGCCGACTCTCAGAGAGGAGCGGGACGGCTGTGGGTACCGTCCCCCCTGTAAAGCCCCTTTCCAGAGTCCAGTCGGATGCAGGAGAGGATAAAACCCCCTGGCAGCATCGGGAGAGCGATGGAGCAAACATCCCATGGGGCTGGAAGTTGGTCGGGATGGGAAAATATCAATATAACCAGCTTTCCCTCCGGGAAGGCTTTTTTATAGCTGGATGGTGGAGTTTGGAAAGCTGCAAGTCTTCCCTTCATCCCCTCGTTTTGGGGCTTGGGCATCTTCCACTGGGATGTGGGGCATTTCCAGCCACTTTCCTGCTCCCCAGTTGCCTCCCAGTGGGGAAAGAAAAGCAAATTTTTAAACCCTCAACGGTCGGAAGCGGTGGGGCTGGGAGAGGATCTGGGGACAAGGACCAGACCCACCTCCTTTTATCCCCCATCCGAGGGGATTCCCCACCTTTAAATCCCTTTAAATCCCCCTGTCTCGGCAGCTGGATGAAACGAATTTTGTTTTAACTTCCCCGTCGGGTGCAGCTGGAGCCGCTGGGCTCGGCAGCGTCTGGGGGAAGGCCAGGTTTTATTGAAAAATATAATGGTGCCACCTGAAGTGTGATTTACTGCACTGTCCACTCCTCGGACTTGATAATATATTTCTATTAGATTTCCTTCTTTTCCCTCCCTTCTCCTCGCCAAGAGTGGCAAGTTCCTCCGTCTGCCTGACACCTTCTTAGGCTTAGGCAAAATAAATGTTGATTTTCATCAGGAGGAAGAGCGCTGGAAGTCCTAATTCTCCAGCGAGGCTGACAAGCTCAGCAAAAGCCGCCCGGCTTTGGATGGAGAGCTCATGATCCAGCCCCGGTTCTTCTCTTTGGAAGCAGTTCAATCATCGTAATGAAAAAGGGGTTTTTTAACCCGGCTTTCGCTAACTAGAAATTATATACCTGGTTCCTGGAAGATGGATTGCATGGCAGAGAAATGCAGAGAAGACAGAGAAGGGGAGGGGGGGTGGGGGGAAGAGAGTGAAGGCACGCGAGATGCGACCCAAGATTGATCGCGCCATTTGCAGGATCTCCCATGCACAAAAGCGGAAAATACATTTTCGTTTTTATATTTTCGTAGAAGCGACACCCCCGTTTTCTCCAGGGTTTTTGTGGCAGGGCCTTTTGCCTGTCCCCGGCTGCTCCCCGCGGGGTTGAAGCATCCACTGCTCCATCCTTTCCAGGAGCAGCATCTCCCTCCATCGGAGGTGAGAAACTGGACCGGTTTCACCCTTTTCCAACCCATTTTTGTTTTTATTTCATTTTTTGCCCTCCTCCACCCCCATCGCGCATGCTCTGAAAGCATCTCGACTCCGTGCAACCCCGTACCGAAGTCAGGAAGCTAATTACGGTCGATTTAAAAAATCCCCTTTTTTTTTTTTTTCTCCAAAAAAAAAAAAGGGAAATCTATATTTCTACTTCTGTAATCATATTTGCTTTGAATTGCAAAGCATGGCATTCATGCCGCTGCACAGATATTAGATAATGAAGTTTCCTTGGGGGGAATTGAGCCGTTTCTACCGTTCTTGTTGGACCGGGGCCATGGTCAGTGATGGGGGCAGGAACGAGGAGATGCTAATTTTGACTTCCTGGGGTTGATGGACCCTAATTCTGGCAACTGGGGGCCCAGATTTGGAAATCCCAGGCTGGAAAAAAAACATCTGGCTCCGAGCGAAAGGGATACTTGGGGTCGGCTGGAAAATTCGGAGGGTGGTCAGAGGCTGAGCGGGGTGCGATGGGCGTTCTGCTCGGCGTTGCCCTTCCCCGAAGCTGCATTCGGCTGCATTGCCGGTGACTAATAGCTGAGTCCGTCGTGGCTGCTGTGCAGCCCTCTGATGTATGGGTGTTATATTAAGGGTGGAAAGGTGCTAAATGAGCCCTCTTTATTTTACATAAATTAGCTCAAAAGCTATGTATCACTGCCACGGCGGCTTAGACTCCGAGCAAGTTTGTTTACCCAAGTTTAAAAGGAAAGAAGAACTCTCGGTGGCTCCCCGTTGTTGGGTGCTGCTTGGGGTCCTCACCCGTCCTTCCTTCCCAGCCCCAAAACCTTCTCCTTTGGTCTTTCAAGGGGGCTCGAAGGTGCCCACGGTCCCACCTCCATGTTGGGCATCATCGTTTGGGAAATGCGATGCAGAGCATCTGGGTTTTTGCAGATACATGGGCAAGTTGTGTGCTGCAGATACATGGGCAAGTTGTGTGCTGCTCATCCAGAACATCTGCATCTGGATGGGGTTTGGGCTGGATTCCCTCCAGGTCCTCCATGATCTTCTCCACCTCCTGTAATCCCAAGCGAGAGGGAACTTTTCTCACTAAACCTCATCACTCAACAAGCTGTGGGTCTTTTCTTCTGGGAAACCTTCTCCTTTTCACATCCGCATTCATCTCAGTGTCGTCTGCTTGGCCAAGTGGCCACCACGCTCCTGCCCACCCTTGGTCTGGCAGGGAAAACCCCATAACCAGCTGTCCACACCCTTCAGGGAAGGAAAATAGGAGAAACTCTGCAGAAAGGTATGTCCAGCATTGCGGTTGAAATGATGGAAGACTTCTCGTCGCCAAACCTGGTCCATGGGATGTGCCTGGACTTGTCCTGCAAAGAGGTCACCTCCCAGAGGCACTTCATGGAGTTTTGGCTTTATACGAGCATCTGGGACCCTCTCTGGGGAAGGCACAGTGCTCCAGCAAGCAGAAGTCATCTCATGGAGCATCTTGCGGGGATGCTGGGGTTGGTTGAAAACCGAAAAACCTTTTGTCCTGAAAATCTTTGCACCCTTTGGTGTGGCCAAGCTGCTGAAAAGCATCACCTGAGACCTGGGACCTGGGACCTGGCCAGTGTCTGCTCACTGGCAGTAACTGCTTAAGAACCTTGCCCATCATGTTGGACTTGTCCAGGTTGAATCCCAAAATTCCATCAGCTCTGCAGCCCCAAATCCCTGGGTGCTTTTTGGTCTTCATTTGTCCCTCTCCTGCCTCTTAATTGATGATTAGTGGGTCTGCTCCCTGTCCCAGGTCACCCCAGGGTCCTCAAGGCGGCAGAGTTGTTCTCAAACCTTTCACCAGCATGGACAGAGCACAAACATAAGTTAACCTCTTGCTTGCCAGTGCTCTGCTCTTTCCTGCTCCAGCACAGCCCCAGAGCAGGTCATGGTGCTCACCAGGGATGGGGATTTGGGGAACCAGGCAGCTCCATCCTGGCCATGGCCAAGAGGGACATCAGCTCTGGGCTCCCAGAGAGACACGTCCCCACCCCAAAGGGACCAACTCTGCACTGAAAGGCTGGAGAAAGAGCCATGGGGCAGCAAAACCAGGCTAAATACCAAGCTGGGGATACACATGTCCCCACCAGCGGCTGGCAGGGTGGTGGGGAAGCAATGACCATCACTGCAGGCTTCATGATGAGAGGCATGGGATGCAATTAGGTGGTCTCATTTATTTTTCTCCATTTGCTCGCTAATTATTCCTTCTCGTTGGTCATACCATGCCCTCTGGGGCTGCTTTTACTCCCTTTTCCCACTGTTGAAGCACAAAGCAGCGGGGCTGCAGGAGCAGCAGAGGAGCTCGGGATGCTCCTGCACCCGCATCCCAAGGGATTTCCAGCAACCCAAGCCAACCTTGATGACTTCCTCCTCTTTTTTTCCTTTTTTGCTCCCAGGCAGCACCAAATGGAGGAGGACTTTGCCGCCAGCATCCTCACGGGACTCCAAAAACACCCGTCTGGAGGAGGGTGGCAGAGGTGAGGCTGGTGGGTGCTATTGGGGTTGGGTGCTGCTGGGTCAGAGGAACCACCCGCATCCCTGCTGCCCGTGCCCATCTCCGGTGCGTTAACCCTCGTTATACAACAAGAGGAAATCATAGAATCATGGAATGGTTTGGGTCGGAAGGGACCTTAAAGATCATCTAGTTCCAAGCCCCCTGCCCTGGGCAGGGACACCTCCCACCAGCCCAGGTTGCTCCAAGCCCTGTCCAACCTGACCTTGAACACCTCCAGGGATGGGGCAGCCACAGCTTCTCTGGGCAACCTGAGCCAAGGTCTCACCACCCTCATAGTGAAGAATTTCTTCCTAATATCTAATTAAATCTCCCCTCTTTTCAGTTTAAAACCGTTCCCCCTCATCCTATGGCTCCACTCCCTCATAGAGAGTCCCTTCCCATCTTTCCTGGAGCCCCTTTAGGTACACCAGGGGAGATTTCGGGTGGATATTAGGAAAAATTTCTCCACCGAAAGGGCATCAAGCATTGGAAGAGGCTGCCCAGGGCAGTGGTGGAATCACCATCCCTGGAGGTATTGAAAAGACGGGCAGACGTGGTGCTGAGGACATGGGTTAGTGGTGGGTTTTGTCAGTGTTGGGTTGATGGTTGGACTCGATGATCCTTAAGATCCCTTCCAACCTAGACGATTCTATGATCCTAACCCACTGTGACCAGTCAAGGAGAAGCCCGGGAGTGTCCAGATGTGTGTGTCACCCACCTCCCACCACCACCACCTTTTCCTTTCCTCCCTCCAGGCAAACGGCTGCAGATCAAGCCCCGTCTCTGAACAAGACCCCAGGGCAGCCCACCAGCAGCTCAGGAACCGCAGAGCCGGGCAACGACCTGGCACCTACCTCAGGACACCCGTGGCCAGACTCCAGCACCCCCTTCTCATCTCGCTTTTCCCGGGACATCTTTTTGGCAAGGAGCCGGGGTGGCAGCGTGGGGAAGCGCCACCCGTTCCCGCAGGGAAGCAATTTTGTTTGAAATGTTTTAATTTGCCAATAAAATATCTTTTCAGCCGGTTTATTGAAGGCGGGCCTGGCCACCAGGCTCCTTGGATGCTCCCATCCTCATCGGTCCTCCTGCAGATCGTGGCTCTGCTGCTGGCCTGGACACGAGGTGACACGGGGACCTGAGGAGCTTAATCACGCGATGTGCCCGCATCCAGGTCAGCAATTATACTGGGGACAAGTCACTGTGGTGGGATGTAACGGGGTATAAAGCCCCCACGCAGCTCAGCCCCAATCTCTCCATGCCCAGAACATCCATCCTGCTCCATCCTCTTGCTTTTGGGAGGAGATTCCTTGGAGCGGAGCCGTGTGCCAAGAGCATCCCTAGTGGAAAAGTGTGTTGGGAGCAGCATTGAGCTCCCACCAAATGCTCCATTGGGATCTCCTATGGCCCATTGCACCCTGACCCCCACTTCTCCCCATCCCAATGGGGGTTTGGTCTCCCTTGGGAGACCCAAACCGGCTCTTTCCGGGTTTTTTGGGGTCCATCCAAATCCAAGCAAAAGGACATTGTGCTGAGCCCAGTACTGCCGGCTGCGCAGCTGGTGGCGCGATGGTCTTTTGCATCCGTGGGTACAATTTCCGTGGGGATTACGGGGTGGCGGATGCTGTTCCCCCACGCGGCTGTGATTTTGGGGACAGCTGCAAGATGTCCCCTTGCCAAGAGGTGCCGAGAGCCGAGAGCATCCGTGCGGGGCGGCCGGATTTGCCCACCCCCTGCCCCTCAATCGCAGCACCTTCGGGCAAAGCCCCGCGGGGAAAAAAGGCAACAGCAGGGACGTGGGCGAGCGCGGGGGCTCCCTGGGGACCCAGCACCCAGGTGCGCTCGGCGGTGGGGTGGGTGACAGAGCCACCGTGATGCCACGGGCTCAGGTGCACCTCGGCTCCATCAAGGGGCTGACGGCTGCGATTTCACCCCCGTAACCGGGTCCCCACGAGGGTTTCCCTTCCCTGGGTGAGCACCCATAGGTGCGTTCACCCCCTGGCAGGGTCTTGTTGTCACCCCGTGGGGTGTTCCCCCCCTGCCTGGCTCGTGGTGGGGGATTTATCCCCTGGCTCGGGTGACTCAGGGCATGGGATGCCACCAAAGGCACGATGTCATTAATGCCTGTCACCTCCCTGGGCTCCCCTTAAAGGATGGTGCCCGCTGCTGAACCAGCAACTGGGCAGGGGGTTTAGTGCCACTTGGAAACCAGTTTGGGGTGGCCACATCCCCAGCATCCCCCCAGCCATCGCGGGGACCGCCGGGTCCCCCCCGGGGGCAGTGCTCGTACCCCAGCATGTGTCCAGCGAGCTGTTTTTTTAAGAAAAAACTTCGTCATCTCCGTTGATATTAAATGTCTTTTATTAACCCGTGTGTTTTGATATGTAAATAAAGAGTATCTTCCCCGGGGTGCCCGGTCGGAGCGTGGCTTTGCACTTTTTTTTCATCAATACAGGGCACGAACATCCCCCTCAAGGAGCTGCTAATGCTGGCAGAGGGGCCGCTCTGCTCCCCAAATTAGGGTTTTTAATTATTATAACTTTTTTTCCCCCCACCTTTACCCAGAAAGGATGTTTCTTCACATGGTGCTTTCCTTAAAAAATAAAGCCTAAATCACTAAATTGGAGGAAACGATGTTGCGGGTCCCCAGGGATGGCGGGGTGATGGCGGCCGGGAACTTCGGTGCTTCCCGTAGCCTAACGGGGATTAAGGCTCGCGCTGCACTAATTAAGCGAGGCAATGAGTAGCTCGCTGAGAGCCGCAGCTCTGCCGCCCACCGGCGCCGCTGCTCCCTTCCCGGGGAGGATTGTAATTTATTGCCGGCTGTCGTTAAAGCGCTGCTTGGGGGTGATTAATTTCCGAGGAGGGATAAACGCGGCCCCTGGAGAGGTGTCGCCGAGTCCTAACGGGTTCCTCACCCCGTCCCCGGCAGCCCCGACGCCTCAGTGATGGGCCCCCATGGTTTATCCGGCCTCACCGTGAAGGTGGGGATGCTGCGGTGGTGGGAGCGTGGCTGGGCTGTCCCAGGGCCCCCCCGGCAAGGACGTGCCCTGGGGTGCCTTGGCCGGAGGGGTGGCACGGGGCAGCGTTTCTGGAGGACATCGTAAACATTTCCTGGAAAACCTTCCTGCGGCGGGCGCTGCTGGCACAGTTTTTGGTCCCCTGCCGGGGAACCAGGTGCCGGGGGTAGCATCACCCGCCGGCTCACTTTTCTGCCTTTCATCAGAGTGGCTGTCCCCTGCCCTCCTCCTCCTCCTTCTCCTCCTCGATGCCCAAACCTGGTCCCACCGTGGGCATCAACCTCTTTGCATGATTTTTCCTCCCAAAATCATTTCCGACCCTTCTCCGGGCAGCAATACCTGGATTCGTGCTGCGGATGCTGGTGGAGCATCGCCAAGATGGTACCGTCAGCTCATGGGGGTGTATCGTGGTGACCGTCACCCTCACCATGGGCTGATGTCCCCGCGAGGGCTTCCCAAGCCAGCAGCACCCCAGACTGGGTGCTGTGCGCCATCAACCAACTGGGGAAACTGAGGCAGCACCCGCGGGGGCACCCAGCCCCGCTCAAAGAGTTAAAGGGGCACACGAGCTGCCCGCTCTAAAAGCAAAAGGTGACGCCATCCCGCCGCCATCCCGCGGCCACCAACCTGGTTATGTCACTCGACCGCCTGCGAGTAAACTTAGATGACCGGTTTGGCTTTGGCGGGGAGGGCTGATGCCATGGGGCCCGGCCGTGCTGCCCCGGCAGTGTCACTGTACCCGGCCACCCCACTAAAAATACCCCCCGGGGTGGGGGGGGGGGGACGCAGGTGAGCGACGGTCCCGTTGGAGCCTGGCCTGTTCCTAATCCCTTCGTGGCTCCTCTCCCATGGTGGGTGGCAGCTGCTGATGGGGGGCGGGTGCCCCCAAGGTGCGAGGGACGTGGCGGTGCCGGGGGTAGGGAGGTGACACCGCATCCCGGACCACCCCCCTCCTGCCCCCTGTGGGACCCCGACATCCCACTGCTGCGTTCAGGGTCACACAATTAAGCAAATGCAGGTTAAAACATCCCATGAAAAGGGTTTTTTTTGTTGTAAAAATATCAAAATGACCTTTTTGTCCCCTTCTCTGCCCCCCCTTCCCAAGTTGGGGGGGTCTCGTTATCCCCTGCCCAAGTCTGGGGTCTCCAATATGGGATATCTCTGTCCCCGGCTGGCCAATATGGGATAACCACCAGTGTCACCGGGGTCCCAGGGGACACATATGGGCCTTTATCTGCATCCGTGACCCTCCCCAGGGGGGGACAAAAGCCCCCATCTGCCCCAACACAGTTTTACTTTGATAGGAAAAAGACACGGAAGGGTACAACAAGAACCCCAAACCCTCCAGAGGCCGGATCCAGTAAAAGAAATGATGGAGGATTTTAATTGCTGGGGACGTGGCAAGATGAAGGGTTTTCTTCCCCCCTCTCCCCCCTCCCAAAGAAAAGCCTTTTTTGCATTAATTAGGCCCAAATAATCCCTGCTTTTTTGAATTGGCACCCATGGAGGGCAGTGCCCCCACGTCCCCAAGTGGGGATGGCCATCAGCTGGGCGAGGGGACTGTCACCCCCCACACACGTCCCATGGGGTGCAGCGGGGCAAGATGCAGCCGGGATGGGATGCAATGGGATCCCAGGCCACATCCGCTGGGGACAATCCTGGGTCCCGAGAGGGGTTGCTACGCGGTGGTTGGGTATCGACAGCCTCTGTGGCGTGAAGCTGCTCGTCCCTTGGGGTTCGGTGGGACAACTCGATGGTGGCCGTCCCCGTGCCTCAGTTTCCCTCCAACACCTTGGTGTGGGGACCAGCTGTGCCCAGGCTGCTGTGTGACCTCGGCGCGTGTCCCCATCCTAACCCTGACACCCCCCNACCCAACCCCAACGGTGTGAACCCAGACTCTCGCCCCCAAACGTCCTTGTCCCCTCCCACGCTGCAGCAGCCACAAGGTGACAGGGTTTGGACCAGCGTGACCACATCCAGGCCAGGGTCTCACCCTGCGCTGGGCTGAGCACCCCGTTGCCACCCCGGGGTGGCGGTCCTTGTGTCCTCAAGCTGGTGATGCTCCTCGCCGTGTGCCAAGCGCAAAATGTCACCTCCCGCCATGTGAAACCGGAGGCGGCGGTGAAAACTGGTCCAGCCTCGGTGGCGCACGTGCAGGCGGCTACTCCCCGACCACCAACGGCTTGTGGGAACACCCCAAAAAATTCCCCAAAATCTGAAAAACATATATAAATATTATTTTTTTTTTCCTGCAAGGATGCGCCCAGCTGCTCCCACCTGGGAGAACTGAGGTGGGGAAGGGGCTGCACCCTGATGTCAGGCCTGGCACCTGCAGGGGTGCCGGAGGCAGCAAGGCAGCGCCGCAACCTGATTTTGGGCTCAATAATGCCCAATTCAGGGTCTTTCCCATCTCTTTGGGAGGAAATTGTAATTTCTTTTCTATTTTTCCCCTCAGCTCCTCTCTCAGCCCGGTGTGGGCTGGTTGGTGGGTGCTGCAGGGGTGAAGCCGGGGGTTGGCTTGGGGGGGATGCCTGGGGGATG
>VYZM01020592.1:69658-99674 GCA_013398915.1 Dromas ardeola
CTCCCCTGCACCCCTCAGACGTCTTCCCCCTCGTCTCTTCGGGCTTCTTGATATTTAATTCTTTGTCCAAAGGGGTTTTGAGCGGCCTGAGCTCTGCTCGATATGAAACTCGGTTTTTGGGATGGGAGCCGGGGTGCACCAATGCACCGGGGCTGGGCAGAAAGGGGGGGCTTTTTGGGGGGTTTTCACCCCTTATTCCTACTTTTTAGAGCTGGAACAGCTTTGCAAACCTGGCTTGAAATAAAAATAACCCATCCTGTTGCCTGTCTCACAGGACATCACCTCCTCTCCCTGTTTGTTTTTATTTTGGGGTGAATCGCAGCTCCCCGCTGGGTTATTCTCCAACTTTTTTTACTTCCCAACAACCCCCACGCTACTTGGAACACTTTTTTTTTGGGGGGAGAGTGCTTCCAGATGTACAGGCTGTGACTAAATAAGGAGGTTCTGGGGAGGAGAAGAGGAGGTTTGGGGCCAGCACGTTCCCCAAACCATCCTGGGGACCTCAGTCCCCCCCACCTATTCCCTCCTCCCTGGATCTCGCCGTGGTTCAGGCTCCCCGTGGGCATGTCCTGTGTGTCCCCGGGGGGCTGGTGCCCCCTTTTCCAGCCGCGATGGGGCTGGCTGGAGGAGCAGAGCTGGCTTTGGGGCTGTGGGGGGGGTTTTGGGGGGAGCGCTGCCCTGTGGGGTCTCACCATGGGCTCTGGTGATGCTCCACGATGCCGTGGGGCAGCTGCCGCCACCTCCTGCCCCAGGACACCCTTCCCCACTGCCTCGGCGGAGCAAAGTCAGCGCTTTGGGGCTGAGGACGCCGGATTTTCCCCCCTCGCCTTGGTGCCCAGCACCGCTTGGCCCCTCCAACCCCCTTTTCTGTGATTTATATTTATTTTCTTTCATGGTGCAGCAAGCTGGGGAAGACACAACCCGGGTCTCACCACGTTGCCACTCCGGGAGCAGATTATTTTGGTGATGGCGGTGTTACCCCCTTCCCTTTCATCCCCGATCCTCCGGGAGCAGCTTTGGGCAGGGGAGCAGGGGTGTCACCCCCCCAACTCTTTGCACCGCTGCGATTTTTTTGTTACTTTTATTTATTTATTTATTCATTTATTTATTTTCCTCCAACAATCCCCCAAGCAGGGAAAGAGTTGGAGAAGGGCATGAGCTGTTATTGCCACCCGTTAATGGTGGTCCTCCACGGGGGACCTGGCCCTACAGCAGCTCCCTGGGGGGATTTGGTGTGGGGGGGTCTGGTGTGGAATCGCACCCTTCTCCTTTGCGTATCCCCTGGGGGTGACTGTCCTGGATCCAGCTGCGCTCCTGTTGGGTGAAGAAAAAATAAAAACTAAAGTGTTTTATGCCTGGATGGGGCTGGTTTATGACTTGCCTCCTTGTTGGGGTGGGGAGGGCTGAGACCCCCTCCCTGCGCCATGGGCTGGAAGCGGGGGAGGCTGGGTGCTCCCTGATGGGGTTTGCAGCATCTTTTTGGGGTGGCTGCGGTATGTTGAGCTCTGCTGCGGGACCCTGGCTTGGCGCAGCATGGTGGGGCTGCATGTGTGTGGTTGGAGCGTGTTGGGATGTGTTTTGGGAGGGGGAGTGTGTGTTGTGGGACGGGGATGGGGTGACACGTTGGCGTGTGTCGCAGGGCTGCGGATATCACGGGGTGCCACGTATGTGTGTTGCAGGAGGGTGCGTGGCTTTTTGGGTCGCTCTGATTTCTTTTTTTTTAAAGCTTTTTCCCCATTTCCCCTGATCTCCGAGGGAGTTGCAGTCCCTTTTCCCAAGCGGTTGCCACTCTCTGGGGTCTGCGTTGGGGATGCGGGACCTCGGGACACTGCATGCTCCCTCCTGTGAGGATCCGCATCCCCTGCACCCATCCTGGGTATCTCCTGCACCCCGGCTCCAGCCTGGCTCTGTGGCTTTGCGGGGCTGAAAGCAGCAGCCCCACAGTCTCACTCCAACCCCACGGGATGCTCCAAAGGGTGGCTGGCTCTCGAGGTGGGGGTGTAGGGACATACCCCCCCCACCACTCTCCTGCACAGCTTTTTAAACCCATTTTCAAGATTTACTTGCACCTTGACGCACGCTTGAAGGCATCTGCGGGCTGGGAAAGAGCCAAAACTCCTCCAGTTGTCCCCGCTGATGGGTTTTACCACCCCTTTCCTGGTGTGTGGAGGGAAGATTTTGGGGGACGCCCGGTCCCAAACACTGGGGCGCCCTGAGGAACCTCACCCAGGCAACACGCTGCTTGCCCAGCACCGGTTACAATCCCCGGCAAAGCCACCCATCAACCGGTGCCCCGTGCTCCGTGTTGTCCCCGAGCAGCGATTAGCCGGATGGGTGCGGATAACCGAGTTTCTGCGAACGGGCAGAAAACCGCAACGGCCCGATCGATGCGGCATCGCCAAAGTGCCCCTCGTTCCTTCCTCCTCAATTATTGATGCTAATACCCAACCGCTTTCCCACGGCAGCCTGTTCCGCACAAATCCCGACATCTCAGTAACATGCGAATTCCAGCCCTGGGATATTAAATCACAGTTCGGAAAGCGGGGTTGGGCTGCTGGGCACCCACAAATTTTTGGGGCTGCATGCAGCGGTTAAAACACAAATTAATTAAATTCCCAGCAAAATACAGCCCCCAACAAAATGAAAGCCCCGGCGGTTTGCAGCGCTGGCTCCGAGAGGCAGCCCTGGGGGCTGACCCGCTGCGAGCCGTGCCCGGGCTCTGTTTGGAGCGGATATTTTTTGGCTCGAGACGATCTTTATATTCTGGCTCGGCCAAAGTTTGCCTTTTGCACATTCCCTCCCCTTGGTGCTCTGGGTCCGGCTGCCTCCTCGATGCTCCTGCGGCCCCGGGAGCCAAATGCTGCTGTGCTCACCATATATAAATACAAATATGTATAAAAATACACACATATATATTTATAAAATACATATATATAAAGAAAACCCACATAACAAGATATATCACCTTGGCAAAACCAAGCTCATTTGCTTCTGCCAGCTCACGGGCTCACTTTCTTTGGAACTTTCATGGCTCATCCCTACAGCTGGGATTTATTCCTAGCAAAACGCAGAGCCCTCTGCCTTCCCGCAGCCGGCACATCCCTGTTTCACCGATACCGCCTCTAACCTCGGTGGGAGCTGAGGTCCTTCCCGACAGCTGGCACACGGGGAAACCCCCACGCGTACTGGGAATGGGACCCCAGCTGAGTTTTGATCCCAAACTCCTTGCTTTCATGTGGGATTGCATCACCCAGGGATGATGGTACTGCGGGAGGTGGGATGCAGGAGGTGGGGGTGTAGGATGCAAGGATACAGGATACTGCACGCGGATACAGGGTACTACATGCGGGATGCAGGTAGTGGGGTGCAGGATACAGGTGTGGGATGCAGGAGGTGGAATGCAGGCTGCATGGATACAGGAGACTGGATGTGGGATGCAGGTAGTGGGATATGGGTGTGGGATGCAGAAGATGGGGTGCAGAAGTTGGGATGCAGGAGGTGGGGCGCAGGATGCAGGGATACAGGACATGGGATGTGGGGTGCAGGTAGTCGGATGCAGGATATGGGTGTGGGATGCAGGAGGTGGGATATAGGATGCAGGAGGTAGGATGCAAGGATACAGAATGCTGGATGTGCGATGCAGGTAGTGCGATATAGGATATGGGTGTGGGATGCAGGAGGTGGGATATAGGATGCAGGAGATGGGTTGTCGGATGCAAGGATACAGGACATGGGATGTGGGATGTAGGTAGTGGGATGCAGGATATGGGTATGGGATGCAGGAGGTGGGATGCAGGAGGTGGGATATAGGATGCAGAAGGGAGATAGGGTGCAGGAGCTGGGATGCAGGATGCAAGGATACAGAACATTGGATGTGGGATGCAGGTAGTGGGATGTGGGATGTGGGATATGGCATGTGGGACGTTAGATGGAGCATGTGGGACGTAGGATGCTGGATGTGGGATGCAGGATACAGGTTATGGCATGTGGGATAAGGGATGTGACAAATCGGATATGGGAATTGGGATGCAGGATATGGGATATGAGATATGGGATATGGGATATGGAATATCATAGAATCATAGGGTTGGAAGGGACCTCTGGAGATCATCTAGTCCAACCCCCCTGCCAGAGCAGGGCCACCTAGAGCAGGTTACACAGGAACGCGTCCAGGCGGGTTTGGAATGTCTCCAGAGATGGAGACTCCACCTCCTCTCTGGGCAGCCTGTGCCAGTGCTCTGCCACCCTCAAAGTAAAGAAGTTCCTCCTCATGTTGAGATGGAACTTCCTATGCTCAAGTTTGTACCCATTACCTCTTGTCATATTGCCGGGCACCACTGAAAAGAGCCTGGCCCCATCCTCCTGACACCCACCCTTTCAGTATTTGTACACATTAATTAGGTCACCCCTCAGCCGTCTCTTTGCCAGACTAAACAGACCCAATTCCCTCAGCCTTTCCTCATAAGAGAGGTGTTCCAGTCCCCTCAGCATCTTAGTAGCCCTACGCTGCACCCTCTCCAGCAGTTCCCTGTCCTTCTTCAGCTGGGGAGCCCAGCACTGGACACAGTACTCGAGGTGTGGCCTCACCGAGGCAGAGTAGAGGGGGAGGATGACCTCCCTCGACCTGCTGGCCACACTCTTCTTGATGCACCCCAGGATGCCATTGGCCTTCTTGGCCACAAGGGCAGATTGCTGGCTCAGGGTCATCCTGGTGTCCCCCAGGACTCCCAGGTCTCTTTCCACAGAGCTGCTCTCCAGCAGGTCGGCCCCCAACGCTGTCCTGGTGCAGGGGGTTATTCCTCCCCAGGTGCAGCACCCTACACTTGCCCTTATTGAATTTCATAAGGTTTCATAAGGAATTTCATATGGGATGCTCCCTCACAGCAGGTCCCTGTGGCTGTGTGGCAGTGCCATGGCACCGCGTGTTGGCTGTCACTGCTGCTGTGCTGGGAGGAAGGGAATGCGCTGGTCCATGCATAAGGATCAAGAAGGAGCCCGGCACTTCCCAGTCCACCCTTCCCGGACTGGACAAGCTCCAGCAAGGATGCAACACCAACCATTACCAGCAACACCAACTCACTCCAGGCATGTTTGTTAACAATTTATTGGGTGCTATCGCTCATCCCTACACTGTGCAGGTGCGTGCACTGATATCCATGTGTGTAAATCTGTGTGACTCTGCATGTGTGGGCAGGTGGTGGGATGCAGAGGGTGGGCTGTGGGATGCAGGATGTATTGCCACATGTGTGCATAGGAAAACCAGCTGCATTGCCAAGCGGGAAACATGCAATGATAGTGTCAGTCCTCAGGTCTGGTGATGATCGGGTCCCATCAGCCGTGGCCCTTTGCTGTCCCAGCTGCCCATGCAGTGCAGCTCTCCTTGGTATCACCGTCCCCAACTCCCAGGAGTCACCTCATCCCCCGTGCTGGTCCCACATCTCCTCATCCCGGCCTGCCAAGCTCCCCAGTTAAGTCATCAACTTAATGCCTAATTACCCACACGATTAAATCCAAAGGCTCCTTGTTTTTTTTTTTTCCCCCCCTTTCCTCCCTTTCCATGGATAAGAGCAGGGGGAGTGGGAGCGGGGCAGGTAGAGCATCTTCTCCCACCTCCAACACCAGGTTATTTATTCATGTAACAGGCCGAGGCTGGAGCGCAGCTCGACGCAGCCCTGGCAGCTGTCTGCTCCCTGGGAGCGTGAGCTGTAATTTGCACAAGCAAAAATAAACTAATTGTTATTTTCAATTTACATAAAGGGAAGGGAAGAGAGGTGGGGGAGGCGGCGGGGAGGGCGAAGGGGAGCCTCAAGCTGCCAACTGCTCCTAGGTGACATGCGTCGTAGGACCAGCTCTTCCCCTCCTCCCGTGGGTCTCATCCTGCTTCGTGGGGGGATGATGCTGGTAGCTGGAGGCATCAACACCTATGGAAATGGAGAGGCTGGACCATCATCTTCCTCACCATGGAAACAGGTCTGCTGGCCCACCTTCCAGCTGCAAGGCGTGAAGCCCATGTAGATACAGGCACAACCCAAAGGGAGAGGACCACTGTTTTCATCAGCTGGCTCAAAGGAAAGACCTGCTGGTGGCAGGGGCTGAGGTAGGTTTATTTGGAGTTGCACTTTGGCCATGGCATGGGCAGATCAAAAAGCAGGGCCTGATCAACACTAAGCACAAGAGACAAAGCAGGAACTCGAGCTGAGTGGACACCCCACATGCTCACCGTCCTTCTTACTTCTTAGGGCGGGTTCTTTGCTTTCTGAGGCCTCTTTTAGGGTCTTTTTCATGCCCAAACACTTTTCACTCCAGGAGTTTATTGCTCCCACTTCTGCTTAGTTTGCCGGTCTCTCGTTTGAACTCCAGTGGTGGGTCTCTAGCCCTTCCTCTTACTGCTCAACTGATAGGGTGGCTGGAGAGGCAATCTTGAAGACCCTTGAGACCTTCAACCATTTTCTCAAGTGAGAGCTGCAGAAGGGCACCTGATGGGGACATTTGCTGAATCTGGGCTTGTGATGAAGGTGAGAGTGACACTAAATGGCAGAGCAGTCTGTGAGCACTCCTCTCTCATCAACTCGGGGTAACCCAAGTTCTCCTTGGGCCAGGGAGGAAGAGGAGGAGGAAGAGGAACACATCCATGGCCTCAAGCATTGTAGGGAGTGGAGACTGGAGATGCTGGCACTCACTGTCCCCAGCAGCATCCCCACCACACGGCACGGGAGACCCTTGCCATACTGGCACATCCCAGGAGCCTTTGTCATAACACTTTGAACGAGACGTCGCAGGCGTTTAATTTAGATTTACGTCGACAGGTTCTGTCTGTTAATTAAATATCAATTGATTGTTCGGAGAACACTTCCTTGGGTTTATCGCGTTTCTCAGAGACAAATCAAATTGCCATGTCATTAACTTGCAGCTATACAATCCATACATAATTACTGTCTTATTAATACCTTCGAGTTACGAGGAAGTTTTAGGCAATTAATATTTGTGGGATAGTTTGTATCAAGTTAATTCCATCAGGGTTATGTTAATAATGCGGACATCTAATAAGCTGGATAATTAACGTCTTTCTCGTTAGCATCTTTGCAGATGCCAGTTAAATGTCAGACCAGCCTTTGTGGCCGGGCTGCATTTAATTAGACATGTTATTACAGAGGGACCCATGTCTGTTACATGTGAATAGAGCCAGGTCGGAGCAGTGTGTGGTTTCTGCCCTGCCTGGGCTGTGGATGCAAAATGGGCTTGGGGTTAGTTTGGAAATGGGCTTTAAGGATTGTTCACAAGCCAGGATGCAGGAAGGGGCATTTTTTTGCCTTTCAGAAGGGTTAGGATTCTGCCTTGATCAGTGTTGGTCCATCGCTGCTCGATTCAGAACAGGGCTTGGGTTTAAGGGTTGGTCTTCCAAAAATGTGGCCAAAGCCGTGGGCTCCCTGATGTGGACATGGGCACAGTGAAGTGGGCAAGGGACCGGCCAGCATTTGTGACCACATTTCTCCAGCAAGCCCAGCCTTGCCTACAACTACAGAAATGATCTCCATGATAATTCAGGCAAATCTTAGGCTCAGTTTAGCCGAAAGGTGGGTGTTTCGGTTGGGTTTCTTCCTGGGCTGGCAGAAGGTTTGCTGGTGTGCCCCATCCCTGGGTTCACCTCACCCCATGTTGTTTTCCTGAGGCTTTCATGCTGCTTCATCCCTTGAGCCGATGATATGGGGAAAATCAGCAGGGGAACACAGCTGCGCGTCCCTGTGACGGGGACTGGTGGGACATCTCCATCTCCTGGCGTGGATGCTGCCGGGATGCCCACAGGACAGGGATGTGCATCAGCCGTGCAAGAGGTCTTGGCCGTAAGATCTTCACCAGGAGGTGTCCACGACCTGGTTGAGCCTGGATCGCTCTGCCCACAGTCTTCCCCTCCCCGATGCTCATGAATAAAAGATTGACCCTATCTACCTGGCCTGTTTGTCTTTGTGAAATATTCATCAGCTGCTGATTAAGTTTTAAGGAAGGGACATGTTGCCCAGGTGGGTTGCTGTGCTCCAGCTGCCCAGAGGCAGCAGATTCAGGGTGGGAAGCCATGGGGTTGGGGTTTGCCCCCCCGATTGCTCCAGGAGAGGGATGGGGAGAGTTTTGCTCCTTCCCTGCTTACTTCTGGGCTCCCTGCAAGAAATCGTTGTGGGGTGGTGGAAGGGAGAGGACCAGGCTGGGCTCAGGTCCCGTTTGGGGAGGTGACTTGCTGCACAGTGAAGCCCAGCATCTCCAGAGCACACCAGAAAGAGCTGAATTTAGGAGAGGAGACTCAAGCCTTACCACCATGACCACACAGGACAGAAAGGCCTTGGATGACCTGAATGAGGTCCTCTATCCCTGGCGAGCGTGGTGGCTGCAGAGGTACCGTCTCCTTTCAACAACAAAGCCTTCCTGGGACAGCGTTGCCATTGGGAAAAAGAAGGAATAAACCAAAATTAAAATAATTTTCCTTTGTGGTTACCCATAGTCCCTAAAAAAAGAGCTCTGCTGCTTATTTCTTCCCTCCCCTCTCTTTGTCTCATTGCAAGGGCAGACAGGAGACACTCAGGAGCTCATTTTTAATTGCAATTAGGAGCTCAGCTAATCGTCTCGCCATTGATGGGGGTAGGCTGTTCCTGTGCCCTGTTCTGGGAGAGGGTGGGGAAGGAGATGAAGGAAGGATGATGCATCACCTGGGGGCCATGCTCAAACTCTCATCACAGGCAAAGTTGTCCCATGCAGTCTCCCTGGCCAGAGATTCCTGCCCATGAATATTTCAGGAGCCATTGTGGGGGTCCTGAGGGTCTCCTGGGATGAGGCATTAGTGCCAGCTGAGGAAGCACCGGACAGACAACGGAGAAGGAGTGAAGAAAACCACAATGAAACGCAAGCAAAAGTCTGCCAAAGCCACAAGGTCAGGCATGAAATATTGATGGGGCCGTGCTGTGCTGGAAGGGAGATGTGGAGGTCCTGGTGAGGCTGCGGTACCCCAGGCCTGGCTCCTTTCTTGACCATCACAAATGCACAGCCGGCAAAGTTTGGGTGGTGGTTAAAGATGTATGAGCCTACTTTTTCAGCAACCGGACCCATCTGGCATCTTGTCTCCTTTGTGCTCCTCTCCTGTGCTCTGTGGTGGAACTGAGAGGGGAGACATCGTGGCCCCAGTGGGAGAGATACGGTGTGGGTTGGGCCCTGTGGGAAGCACCAGGTGTGGTTCTGGTGGTGGGGTGGTTGCATGGGAAGGGCTGGGCCATGGAATAGAGGTGATTTGGTGGGAAGGATGGGCAATGGAAGGGAGGTGGTTGACCGGGAGGGATGGGCAATGGGCTAGAGGTGGTTGTGGTGGGAGGAATGGGTAACAGGATGGAGGTTGTTGGCCAGAGGAATAGGCAACAGGGTGGAGGTTGTTGACCAGAAGGGATGGGCAACAGGCTGGGGATGGTTCTGGTGGGAGAGATGAGCAGCGGGATGGAGGTGGTTGAGTGGGAGGAATGGGCAATGGAATGGAGGTGGTTGTGATGGGAGGGATGGAAGCTGTGTGGTGGGAGGAATAGGCAATGTGATAGAGGTGGTTGAGCTGGAGGGATGGGCAATAGGAGGCATGTTGAGTGTGGGAGGAGTGGGCAATGGGATGGAAGTAGCTGGATGGCAGGGATATAGCCTGTCCCCAGATGGGGACTACATTTCCCTTTTTGGGGTATCCTGTTTGGCCCCTCCATGCCCTATCTGTCTAAACAGCTGAGAAGCAGGGCTGTTGCCTATGGGGTCTGCACCAGGCATCCTTCCCAAGTCCACCACCCTGTCCAGCAAAGAAATCAGCCCCATGCCCAAGGATCATCTTCTTCCTTCCCTGCTGCCCCATCTCTTCCTGACCACCCCAAATATGAAGTTCCCGAGCTGGTGTTGAATCAACTCTTCCTAGAAATAACACCCCATCAAGAGCTGTATTTTCTTACACAAATGATTACCTTTTGCCTCCGTGCAAGCTCATTAGCATTCCTAAACGTGACCGCGTGGATCGATGTGGTGCTGGGCCAACGCACGGCAGTCGATTCCTGTTTGCTGTGAGACTTTACTTCCCTGTCTAATCAGGCAGGGCCCAGCTGACGGCAATGTCTTTCTCCCAGCTTTTTGCTCTGGTATTGGTCAGCAGCTGATTAATTTCCAATGGCTTAGTTCATCAGAGAAGGAGGCTCTCCGGTTTAATTAGAAATGGGTAATATGAGTGCATATTATCGTGCATCTGTCCAGCGGTGGGTTATTGCGGAAGCGTGCTGGGAGTTTCAGCTTTTCTTAAAATAAAATGAAAAAAACCTTAGCATAAAAGGTCTCTGGTCTCCATACTTGCAAGGACAGCGTCCGGCATGGGAGCTGATGTAAGCAGCTTCGTTGCCACCTGCCTGAGCCTGCAGGCAGTCTGCCCCAACTTTCTCCACAGGCACCTTGTTGGGCTGCTGTTCCCAAGATGGTGAATGCCACCAGATATTAGAGGATGGAGCAACTCTTTGCCGTGGAGACCTTATGGGATGGGAGGGCAACATCTGCGCTGTACATCCCAGTGCCAGCCTTGCCCCACATCATATCGTCCCTGCAGGAGCTGTGTGGTGTGTGGGTCTGTGTACATGCGTTCATTCCCAGTGGCTTTGCTGGCTCTGGGTCTCCTTGCGAGGAGCTGCCGAGTCAGCAGCCTGCACATCTGCAGCGCGGGATCTGCCGGAGGATGATATTAATCAGTGTTTTTCTCCCGGACTTTGGCAGCCTCCCTCAGCTCACAGCTGTGCCTGCCTGCGCCTTGGGAAATAAGCTCCAGTGGCTCCCCCCTTGCCTACTGGGGGCTGCACCCTGTCCCCAGGCGCTTTTGGGGCCGTGGGGACAGATGTGTCCCCCGCTGGCAGGAGAGCTGGAGGGAGGGGAGATGCTGCTAATGCCCCAGTGATGGGGGGTGCAGCTTAGTTCTTATCCCTTCTCAGACATGTTGGTGCTCCTTGGGGCATCTTTGGACATTATCTCCACCAAGGAGACCATACACTCTTACTTGGAGCTGGACCAAGCAGCAGCGCCAGCATCCCAAACCCTCACCATGATGCTTGGAGGAGGGGAATAAGGTGTTATGGGGCATGGAAGACTCACCGGGATGGGGGTACCCATGTTGTTGGCTGTAGCTACCTCCAAGTGCAGGGTCCCACGTGGCACATGCCACTGGGCTGTGCTCTTGGGCAGTCACACCATAATCATCCAGAAGCTGGATAAGGCCACGTGAATAATTAGGATAATGCACTGTACTAAGGCAACGCTTCCCCACCAAGGTAGTGCTGAGGTCTTTATGGGCACTAATGAATTTAGACTCAGTGGGAATGGGTAGGAGGGGTGGAGAAGAATCTTCTTCCAACAAGGACCTCTAACACCATTCTTGGAGAATAACCTTTCCCAGTGCCTCAGTTTCCCTGGATTGCAAACGGGAGGCAGGGGGGCATCTAGCTGATGGTTATATCATGTTCTCCAAGGGACTTTTGGGACAGGGAGTGCCATGCACATGTGGTTTTAACCCTGTTTTCCATCACCTGGATTTCCATCTCTCTTTCCCGAGCTGTCATCCCAGTGGTTGTGGTTAGGGGGAGGCGGTACTACCAGGGAAGATGAGGGAAATGGGATGCGGGAGCTGGGGAACTGTCACCCCACAGGCATGGGGACACTTTAGTGGAAACTGGTGAGGACAGGGTGAATTCACTCAACCCTCGATGGCCCTTCTTGCTTTGTTTTCATCCTGTGCTCCCTTCCCTATGGGCATTGGTTCTCAGTGGGGGTTGGAAGCAGGAGGGGTGCAAGGGTGGGGGTGGTGGTTCGATGCAGGCTGCCACTCACTCAAGATCGCTTTGTGTTGTGGTGTAATCAGCACTCACTTATTCTCTTTGATTTTTTTTTTTCCCCTCCTTTTTGTTGTTGCTATTTTTCATGTTTCCACCATGTCGGCAGTTTTCTCCCCCCATCCCTCCCCGGCTCCCCCTTCCCCTGTGATACACCAGAAACCTGAGACCAGGAATCATATGGGTTGCAACGGACTGTTAGCGGGTCACCGGTTTCCTGCTGTGGCATCTTCCAGCCACCGCTTCCAAGCTGTTAACCCTACCCAAGCTGCAAGAGCAATCGTTCTTGCTCCCATACACATCCCCATGCAAAAATCCCCAGCAAACCTGAAATTTCCCAGCAGAAGGGCTAGAAGAGACCAGTTTGGGGCTTTGGGCTGGACAAAATGTCTTTGAGTGGTCAGACTGGGGATGCTGGATGCTTTGCTGGGAGGTGCCCAGGGGATACATTGCCTTTTAAGGGATCAGGGGTAATGTGGCTGCAGTAGCTGTGGGAAAAACGGGTGGGATGAGATGTTGGAGGATGCTAGGGTAATTTTGCAGGCAGCATGGTACTATGGGGACAGACTATTTAGCAGGGCCTGTTGCGACAGGACAAGGGGTAATATTTTTAAACTAAAAGAGGGGAGAATCAGATGATTTAAGGAAGAAATTTTTTGCAATGAGGGTGGTGAAACACTGGGCCACGTTGCCCAGAGAGGCGGTAGATGCCCCATCGCTGGAAACATTCCGTGAAGTGTTCAAGGCCAGGTTGAAGGGGTCTTTGAGCAACCTGGTCTAGTGGGAGGTGTCCCTGCCCATGCCAGGGAGTTGGAACTAGATGGCCTTTAAGGTCCTTTCCAACCGAAACCATTCTATGATTCTGTAATTCTATGATTCAAGGCCAGGTAGGATGGGGCTCTGAGTAACCTGATCTAGTTGAAGATGTCCCTACTCATTGCAGGGTGGTTGGACTAGATGACCTTCAAAGGTCCCTTCCAACACAAACCATTCTATGATTCTATGGGGGAAGCCAGAGAACAGGACAACAAGGTATACTGGGACTTTGGTTAGGGTTTTAAGCGCTGAGGTACTCTGTGATACTGGAGGCATTGGGGCTTTCACGGCAACAGGGTGGGATTGTCTTATGGAGGCGTGGTGATGGTGTGAGCAGCAGACCCTCCTGGGATGCTGAGGACAGACTCGTGGGCACCAAAACACTGGGGGGCTATTGGAGCAGGATTTGGGACAGAAGTCTATTCAGGGACAGGGATGGAGGTGTGAGCAGCTGTGCAGCAGTGTGGGCAGGGAGGTGTTTGGGGTTAGCAGGATTAGACCCTTTGGCCCATGGTTATAGAGGGACAGTGGTGGGATTTGGAGCACCATGGCAATCTGGGACAAAGGGTGGGATTGTAGGTGTGTTGTTGTTACCAAATATTGGAGATGAAGGTCTAGGAAAGAGATCTACATTATTTTCCAGCTGGATCAAGTGAAAATGGACTATAGAATATTAGGAAAAAAGCAAGGGAAAGAAAGTAGAGTCTTGTTTCCTTGATGGCGAGTCCTAGAAAAGGATCATATTTGACCTTTTCAGTGCAGGGCAGAGGCTGAAGGACTCTTCCAGGCCAGACCCTGCATGAAGTGGCTGAACCATGCCCGATGCATGCTCACAGGTGGCCTGGGCAGCACTGGGATGTTCTCTTCCAGCTGCACCCTGCCTGAGTACTCTTACGGAAGAAAAAGGTGTTTCGGTGGCTTTGTGGTTGTTGGCTTCATCCATGTGCTGGCAGGGAAAGGAGAGTGTGATCCGTTTGTTCCTCTTAGCTGACCACGAGATCTCGATTTCTGCATGGCAGCTTGGGTTTACTCATTGGGGTTACTGGCTTTGCTCTCCTGTTCCTGTGCTTCCTTCAGAGACCATCTCATAGGGAGAGCCTGGACACCTCCACCACATCCCTTAGTCCTTTTCAGGGTGCAGGAGCCCATGCATCATATTGGGGGCTGTCCCAGCTGCACAACAGCTTGATGACACCAAACTGTGTGGTACGGTCAACACACTGGAGGGAAGGGATGCCATCCAGAGGGACCTGGAGAGACTGGAGAGGTGGGCCTGTGTGAACCTCATGAAGTTCAACCAGGCCAAGTGCAAGGTCCGGCACCTGGGTCATGGCAATCCCAGGCACAAATACAGGTTGGGCGGAGAATGGATGGAGAGCAGCCCTGAGGAGAGGGACTTGGGGGTGCTGGTGGACGAGAAGCTCAACATGAGCACTTGCAGCCCAGGAATCCAAACACACCCTGGCTGCATGAAAAGAAGTGTGGCCAGTAGGTCGAGGGAGGTAATTCTGCCCCTCCATTCTGCTCTGGTGAGACCCCACCTGGAGTACTGTGTCCAGCTCTGGAGTCCTCACCACAAGAAGGACATGGACCTGTTGGACTGGGTCCAGAGAAGGGCCACAAAGATGATCAGAGGGCTGGAGCACCTCTGCTATGCGGACAGGCTGAGAGAGTTGGGGTTGTTCAGCCTGGAGAAGAGAAGGCTCCAGGGAGACCTTATAGCAGCCTTCCAATACATAAAGGGGGCCCACAGGAAGGATGGGAAGGGACTCTTTATCAGGGAGTGTAATGATAGAATGAAGGGTAACAGTTTCAAACTGAAAGAGGGTAGGTTTAGATTGGATATCAGGAAGATACTCTTTGCTGTGAGGGTGGTGAGCCCCTGGCCCAGGGTGCCCAGAGAAGCTGTGGCTGCCCCATCCCTGGAGGTGTTCAAGGCCAGGTTGGATGGGGCTCTGAGCAACCTGGTATGGTGGGAGGTGTCCCTGCCCAGGGCAGGGGAGTTGGCAGTAGATGATCTTTAAGGTCCCTTCCAACCCAAACCATTCTGTTATTCTGCGATTCTGTGATCTGGCTGGTCCATGGGTCAAATATGGGGGTTAGAAATTGTGTCCAGCACAGAGAGAGCGTCAGGATCCTATGGCGTGCAAGTTCAGCTGTGGATGGACAACAGTGGGCTGGGTTCATGTAGTTACAATAACACCAGCCTGGTGGGCTGTTGGCCACCACATCCACCACCCATCCCCACCGAGCTGCTCTTGTCCCAGTCCTAACATTTCCTCCACCCCGTGGAGGAAAGAACTTGCCTTAGAGATTTGCCACCAACCTCCAAAGCAAGGGGCTGGTAAGGAGAAATAGCAACATGGGGATGTGAAGGTGACTTCATAAATGCAAAAAAAAAATCATCATGGGTAAAGACAGGCTGTCTGTTCTTCCTTTCGAGTATCTGGGGAGGTGTGCGCTTCTCTCCCTCCTTGTTTGTCACCCTAGGCGATCAGGAGCACTCAATCTCAACCTTTTTGATCTTTTCCCAAAAATTCATTGGAGGATGCAGAAAAGTGGATCAGCTCCTAAGCACTGCATCAAGAAAGTTGCAGTTTAAACAGAATTTATTTCTTTTTTTTCCTTCTGATGGTGAGTGGGGTGAGTTAAATAGATGTTGACTAAAACCAACATGGAGCTGTTAGCTGCGCGATCATGAATCACTGGCCCTTGCTCTGTGCTCCTTGACGTCATCTTTCCCTTTTGCATGGTCCCTGGTTAACCACTGGTACTTCTAGGAAATTAAAAAAAAAAAAAATCCCCCAAAGTGTAGAACAGGGCAGAATTACTGATGTGATAAGAAAATGGGGATAAAATGATATGAGATGAATCCTAAAGCCTCTTTAGCCACCACAGCTAAGATATCCAATTTTCAGGCTTCTCTAGCCCAGGTCGTGAAGCAAGCAGAGGTGTGGGGACAGTTCTTATGACCAAATATTTGCTGATGGTTTTAAAAACAGCCGCTGTTTAAGCAGAAGACACCTCTGCACCTCATGGTGACACATGCATTGTGTGGCTAAAGAGTCCCTGGTCACCAGGGTTGTCAGTCAGGCATCTTCTAACGGTGCTAAATTCACTTTAAAAAAAAAAAAAAAAATTACCCACAAAGAAGAAATATTTAAGCAGCCAAAACAAAACCTGGCCATGATCCATAAAGCAAAGAGCTGAGCAAATTGGGGCAATTGTCAAGGGAGGTCAAATCTGTTGCCTGTCAAGGCTGGCAGTTTCCTCTAGAAAGGACTTGATGTAAATCATCTCCCCGTAACATGTGCGGTATCCAGGGGCAGCTCTGGTTTCCTAATGCACATCGTTTCCGTGGGGCGAGTTTTGCATACGCAGCCGAGGCTGATTTTACATCACACTGAGCATTTAGCACCGACTCGCGGCTGCTCCTCTCCTGCTGCCTTTTCCCCGTTGTGTTTTGATTTGATCGCCCTGGGTTTGCAGTCGGGGTGAACTTTGCCAGCACCATGGGAGCAAGGGCTGGCAGCGCAGGAGATGGGGGTCAACATCTTGCTCTGCACCGAAGTGCCAGAGTGATTAAAACAATCTCCACCTCAAAAAGGAGCCATGTAGCTCCCAAAATTCCTAAAGCTTCCCCAAGAGGCTAGGCTTTTGGCTGCATATTTGCAGCTGAGCTCAATGGGGCCACAGACCTCTGGTCTTGATGGCCCCAGCATGGCAGGGCTTGTGTCCAACCAGCCAAATTTAGCTGCAGCCTGGGGTGGCTTCATCCAATGTGGTACCCAGGAACAGTCCCTGACATGGTCTAATTTACTAGCCTTTGCATGTGCAGCTCTCTAAGCCTGCAAGAAGAGGTGGAAATACTCCAGCACATCTCCAATAACTCTTCCCATTATGGTGATGGGTCTGAGGGAAGCACAGGGAGGTCTTGGGCAGAGGAAAGGTGAGCTGGGGTTTAAAATGAGCTTATCCGCAACGTCCATGTTGCCTTCTAGCCCCGTTTCCATTGCAGCCTGCATCTTGCCCCGGCTCCTGCGCAAGCCCTGAATGGTGGCTTGGAGAATGGCAAAGCCCAGAGGCACAGCAGGGAGGTCCAATGCGTGGGCCAAAGCATCTTCATCTCATGCCCCAAGGGGTCTTCTGATGCTGTGTCAGCAGGGATGAGATGGACGTGCTCAGCAGCCTGGAGCAAGGATCCAGGTCTCGGAGCCTCTTGACCGTTGTGTTTCCAGGGCTGGATTTAGGGATGTGTTCACTGCAGTTTCATTCCTGCTGTGTCTGTTGTGTCTTTTCCTCCATGAAATTTTCCCAGAGAAGCTGTGGCTGCCCCATCCCTGGAGGGGTTCAAGGCCAGGTTGGACGGGGCTTTGAGCAACCTCGTCTGGTGGGAGGTGTCCCTGCCCATGGCAGGGGGGTTGAAAGAAGATAATCTTTAAGGTCCCTTCCAACACAAACCATTATATGATTCTATGAAATAATTAACACTGCTTTTCGTGTTGCTTCCAAGCCCTCTTCTTTCCTACTTCTCAGCTTCCTGCATTCTTGCTTATATGAAATGCGGTCAGGGCTCTCAACAGCTGCTCTGAGCAAGGCGTTTAGAAATGAAAGCACCTGAGTCTGTGTGCTCCTTTAAAATCCACTGGAAGCTGCTTATGGCACCGGGGACGCATCTTAATACAGGTGATTTCAGGAAGCCAGTGGAAGAGGTGGTGTCTCCTATGGAGTGTGAGCAAGACTTGAAAACAGTCCGTCTTCATCAGCCTTCACAGAAGTCTTCAGAGCTTCTGTCTGACTGCTGGCGATGCACACGTGGAGGCTGACTTTGCAGTGGCAAACATGCCACACAGAAGTGAATGCGAGGAGCCCACAGATCCCAAATTTCTCACTCTTCCAAGCTGAGCTTGCTTTCCTGGCAGGAGGATTTAGGGTGGAGATGCTGGAGGTGGATTTGCTGGAGGTCCAGTTGCAGCAAACTACTGCTTGGTGCTGTGGTTGGAGAATTATGGGAGATGGAAGGAGTGAAGGACACATCCCGTTCTTCCTCCTTTGTGTGTGCGATCATGCCCGTGAGACTGTGTGCTGCGTCTCATTTGTTTTTGCCTATTTGGTGTGCAAGACTTGCTGTTCCTGGGCAGTTTGGCAGAGGCTAAGCCGTATGTGCATGCTATTGTGAGTTACAGTGAGCCAGTGATGGACATAAAAAAAAATTGACTGTGCCATCAGTGGAATAAGAAGAAATGTGCTTGAGGTGAAGAAAATCAAGAGCAATTAAGTCTCAACCTAAATTTTCTCCTTTCCTTCCCGCTTGCAGAGCTGGAGGAGACCTAGGCCTGTGAGGTGGCTGCGTTACACTTGGACAATGCTGCCTGGTTGGCCGACAGGTACCGCAGGTTTCATCTGATGAAACACGAGCATCTCCCCTTGGGCCAGGCAGCCTGGGTCACTCTATCGTCACTGGAGAGAGCAACTGGAGGTTCACTCAACCTAAAGTAAATGCCTACGTTTGTTTGGATGAATGCACTATAAAAATGCCGTTTTTTTTCTCTGGACCATGAATGAATCCACGGGTACGCAGCTCAGATGGAGACACGTACAACAGAGACATCTAAATTCAGGGGAGACGCTAATGTATTTTGTTGAGCCCTGGTTGTCTGTCCTATCCAGCTTTGGTGGAAATAACATGGTCTCTGCAGCCCACGTTTCAATGACCTGCAGACACTGTATCTCAGAATCTCAGAGCTTAGAGCCAAGCACAGTTATGCAGGGCAGGAAAATTATTCCCTGCTCGGCTCAGCTTGTTCATTGCTCTAAACCAGCTCTTTCGCTCTCCAGTCCTTTGAGCACCGGAGTGTGCTGCCTGTTGAATTAACCAAACTGCCAGCCATATCAAGGTGGACCTCGAGGTTCTCCAATACTACAATAACTAAGTCTATGAATAGTTAAGACAGGGTGGTAGAAAATCGCTGCTGTAGGTGTGGTGGACCAACTGTGACTTCAAAGTTGTCCTGTGTAGCCTTATGGTCCTGAGAGGGCTCCAAAGGTTTGGTACTTCACCAAGACTAGTGATGTGTGGGGTCTGATTGTGGTAATATTGCCCTGTGATGGCTGTTGTGGGTAGACTGATGCTATGGAAATGCTGTGACCCCCAGAAGTAGGTTTGCAGGGCCATCAGCCGCATGTCATCCTTTAGAGCTTGGGACTGTCTCCTAGAAGATGTCACCAGGGTAGTTAATGCCCTTGAGGTCTGCGCTGGAGAAGACTGGGGCTGCGTGAGGCTAAATGACAGGGGAGACATGGGCATCCCTCAGGATGAGAGAAAGAGAAAGAGATGTTGGTACTGGAAGGGAAAAGAACATCACGATCCTTTTGCTGATGAAATGAAGGAGTGAAGTCTCTGAAAGTTCTTTGCAGGCTGTTTCCTCCATGCCCATCTTGTGAGCTCATACAAAGGCATGACGGTGGGAGCAGCGCCCAGGACTGAGGCGACCACACTGGTTGCCTCTACATCGTAATTATTTCATAAAGCAAAGCGAACTACCAGGCATTTGAAATGCTCCAGTACAGTGGATAAGGAGCTGTGAAGCATTAACACCGATGAGAGCTTTGTCTTGATTAATTCTTTATTATTTTCTTTCAGGCCAGCAGTAGGTTTGTAGCGACAGTCAAGCGGGAGCTGAGGTCATTCGAGTGCCAAGGAGTCTGATGTGCTGGACAGTCCCTGGAGGCCTTGTGCTGTTCACGTGGAGGAAACATCTCCAGCAGTTACGGCATCGTTTGCTTTTTTCTCCTCTCTTGGCCTCTCTGCTGAGATTGCCGATGGCGACTGGTGTTCATGATATACCCCAGCATGTCATGAGGGCATGTTGGTGATTGTGGGGTTTCATGCTCCAGCTAAATTGCGATGATAGTGTCTAAAAGCATCCATCTTGCATCCCTTCTGTCCCAGCTATGTGGTCCTGCCCTATCCCTTGGACCAGCACTGACCATGCTCTGAGCCTATGGAGAGCTGGTCCAGGGATGCTCCCCAACATGGAGTCCACCACTTTTGTTGTAAGATGCTTTTCTGCTGGTTTAACTCCTTCAGTGGGGCTGGATGAGCTCTGGAACCAAGCCACGTAAGTGGGTTTGGGCAGAGGAACTGCCCCTTTGAGTGGCAGCAGGTTATTTGACTGGCTCCTCTCCATTGCAAAGCTGCCTTCAGGAACTGGGATACTCTTGGCTTCTCCTCTGCCATCAGTTCCCGTGAGGGCATTGAAACACCTTCCCAGGGCACCTACAGCTGGATGAATCATGTTCTCAGGTGGAGAAGTTAACCAAAAATATTCTACCTGTGCCCTGGGGCCATGCAACCATCTTGTGTCAATCCTTGGGACCTGCCCAGAGCCTGTCCCTGGGGAGATTTGCACCGAAAATCTAACTTCTGAACTTTCTGGATGGTGGAAAAGGTCTTCCCAACCCTTATCCCAGAATGCCTGGGTTTGGCTTTGGAAGTGGCCAATATTTTTTTGGGGAGGCAGAGACATGTGCCAGCCCTGAGGGAAGCAAAGCATGGCTGGACCAATGGTGCTGGCCCTAAACTGTTATCCTGGGTGCACAGATGAGTTTAAGAAGGATGTTTTGGACATGGATCCACCTTAGTTCCTGCCTCTTTAGGCATGCAGCAGGCTTATGGGATGCCTGTTATGATGAGGCCCCATCCCTGGAGGTGTTCAAGGCCAGGCTGGATGGGCCTTTGAGCAACCTGGTCTAGTGGGAGGTGTCCCTGCCCATGGCAGTGGAGCTGGAACTAGATGATCTTTAAGGTCCCTTCCAACTTAAACCATTCTATAATTCTATATCCCAGCATCTTCTTCCTGCTTCCAGCCTGTCCTTAAAACCTTTATTTCACAAGTTCTTTTCAAATTATAGTTTGCTTATGTTTTCTCTCTGTGTTGCTCTGTATTTCTGACCTCTTGCCTCTGACCTGTTGTCCAACTAACGAGCATATAATTATCTCCTTCCCCTCACTTATGTCAAGGTTGAATGCTGACCAGGGAGGGTTTCTCAGAAGCAATGGGCCTGAGGATTCTCTGGGGATGCTCTTGGCATAGCAAAGGCCGTAGGTCAGCTCACTGGAGATGGCCTGAGGGACTGCTTTAGGGGAATGTGAATTAGACTCTTGGATTAAGTGTTTTACAAGATGTAGGTAAAAAAAGTCTGTTACTGTGGATCCAAGGGGTGGTGGTGAGGTAACCACTAGGCACATGAGAAGGGATGATGGTTGTTGTCCAAGATCTCCAGCTCTTCTCAGAGGAGGCCATGCTGCTCCAAAGGGGTGAAAAAAGTCCTCTGTTTTTTTCTGGCTGTAAAAACCCTTAGGATTTTTCCCCCAGGGTAATTTTAACCCTGTGCAGTTCCCTGATGAGGCTCAACACAAGTACTTGCAGAGAGCTGGAGGGGGGACAGTGTAAATGTATTGAAGGGATGGATTTGTTTCCATCAGGGACAGAAAGAAAGCAGCAGCTTTGGGTTAAAGAGCTGTCTGGATTTGAAGAGTCCATGCTCTTAGCCTGGATTGCCTTGATGCTCTTTGCTGTTCGCCCAGCCACTTGGAGGGCTGGTGTTTCAGAGAACTCGTCTACATTTCTCAGCTGCCTTAGCTGATTTAAAAGATACCACCTCATCTTTGATACCTTGCAGGTTGCATATGCTCAGACTGCAGTCCCTGCAATGCTATCGTTGAAAAGATGGCACCTTGTAATGCAGCTGTATTGGCCTGTTTAGCCCAGGATCCCACTTCCAGCACTGACCAGTAGTAGAGCCCTAGGGATGGAGCAAGGCAAGGAGAAAGCAGTCCTGAGCTGAGCTCCCTTTGTAGCCAGCTAATCATGATATCTCAAACTGCAAAGTAAAATCCAATGATTCAGAACTGGAGTAGCTGCCTCTCAGTCATCCAGGATTATGTAGGGCTGAGAGGGAATTCAGATCGGCGCTGAGAAGGTGAACAAGTCAAAACTGTGGGGCAAACCCATAAGCTTTAACTCCAGTGCAGCCAGAGCGGGTTTCTCAAAACCCAGCACAGCAAAAGGGGGTCCAGGACCTTGCTTGTCCCCATAAGGGGCTCCAAGAATGATGATGGCTTTGAATCAGGCTATATCTTCAGAAGCTGCCATGTCTGGACAGGCTTGAGGAGCATTTAGTGCAGCAATTGCTACGGGGAACAGGCAGCACAAAGGGAATTGCAAGTAACTCCATGGGACATTATGAAACAAGTTAAGCTTGGGGAAATTTCTCAGTCCCCCTCCTCACTCAAAGGCTGGATTTTGCCTTCTCTATCACTCAAGAGCAAGGAGACCCAACTGCTGCTGTCTTGGGATGGGACTTGGAGCCAGAGCCTGGTCTTTGAATGCAAGCTCAGCTTTGAGGGGGATAAGCTGAGAGCTGGAAAATGCTAAACACCCATTAGATCATCTGCTCCATTCCCAGGAGGGCTGGCAGGATTGTCCCCCTGAGGTGGCTGGGATGGAAATGCCTGCTGTTGCGGGGTTTTCATGGTGGTCCTCTGGGAACAGCAGCAGAGCCCAGCACGTCTCCCTGCTAATGTGTGAAACTGTGAAATTTCTAGCTTTTGCTTCTAGTTAGAGCAGCCTAAGCATCCCCCTTCTCCAGGGGGATCTCTGCCCTCCAGGTACAGGAGACCCTTCTTGCATCTGTCTCCCCATCTGTCTGTCTACTGAGGTCCCTGCAGCATCAGTGCCTACCTGCAAGGGACATTGCTGAGCCTTTGGGTCCTGCCAGCCCCCAGGGTAGGACAAGAGGCAGCAACAGCAGCCGAGTGATTGGGTAGGATGCAAACAAAGAGAAACGGCGCCCAAGGAGGATTGTCCTCACTTCGAAATTCCTCTGCTGAAACACATCAGGCAATTTCGTGTCTCCACGCCTGTGAGTCTGCATCTTCCTGAGGCTGGCACCAACCTTTCCCAAGCTGTGCATGAGCTGAAAGCCATCACCGTCCCTCTCCCTGTGGGACAATGGAGGCATCTATGTATTTGCCACCCGTGTCACTAAACGATAAGGATGCAGAGCCTGTGTCAAAAAGTGGAGGGCTGAGAGTGGGGACTGGATCAGGCTGGGGATGGCTTGATCCATCAGCTTGGTGGGTTGGGAGTTGCGGGGGCAGATTAGGATGAGGACTGTGGCTCCTCTGGCCAACCAGGAGAGATGAGTTCTCTGCAAGAGGGGAAGGACAGAAACTGTGAGGCCCCAGGTGATACACCCGTGGGTCTGTGGTGGGTGCTGTGTCTGCCAGAGGGCTTGGAGAGCTGTGCAAAGCCAGATGAATGGGGACAGGGCTGTCGGTGCATGGGCTCACCATGCAAAGGCTTTTTTTTCCTTATATTTGAGATAATTCTGTAGCCAGCCTATGTCTGGCGCTGCCCAGTCTGGGAAGGAATTTCTTGCTAGTCAGATCCAGAGATCATCAGAGCTGGCAAGGATCTCCCCGCTGACGTGAAAGCTGCTCCCAACACACCTCCTTCCATGTTGGCTCCCCTGATGAAATGATCCATGTTCACATGAGCATCATTTTGCTTAGACATAGAAACCATCCCCCGCTCCAGTCCAGCAGCTCCTATGCTGAACATAACCAGTCAAAGCAGCAAAAGCTTTGCTATTTGAGCACTGAGTCATTACAGCTTGGAAAAAAAGCCACACTCCAGAAATAACCAAGGTGTATTCAGACTGTGAACATGTGCAAACCAATTTAAATTGTAAAATGTTTAGAAAGCTCTCTGCTAGTGACAAAGACCTGTCCTTTTCTGTCTGTATGATGCACAAACATGGTGAGGGCCTGGAACCCAGTGGGATGTCCAGGTGCTATCACACCAAGTGTGACAAGGACAGCAGTAACCAACCAAAGCACTCCTGAAGACATTTGAACAGTCATCCTGAGGGTTCCACAGGCTGCTTGTGTCCTGGAGAAAATATGAATCCAACATGGGGCAACCAATGCATCAGTCAGATCCATGAGGATTTATTGTTCCCAGGTCAAAATGGAGTAAAATTACCTGAATTTACTTCAGTGCAGTTTGCTGCTGAAGCAGCTGAAGAACCTCCTAGGAAGCAGATCTTCTGAGGGCAGGAAGGGCAGAGATGGGCCTTGCAGGTGTGGGCTTTCTGCGATGCTTGGCACCTAGCTCTGATGGGTCTGGGTGGGTGAGCCAGGTGCCTGTGTAACCCATCATGCCACCAAGATGTGGTCATGACCACCCTGCTAACTCCCCCAGACCCTTGTGTTGGCTTCTTTATCTGAGCTCATCGTCATGGCCATACTTGAGCCTCTCCTTGCTCTTGCCTCATCTTCAGCCTCTAAAGCTGCAGGAGGCTGCAGACATAAGCTGTTGTGATCCTAAAACCCTAGAGCCAGCTTCCACCTCCACAGTTTGGGTCCTGTTCCCATCACTTGCTGGCATTGCATTCACCCCTCCCCTTCACTGTGCAGACCCGTTGCATGCAACAGGGTTAGGTGAGGCCAGGGCCAAGTGGTTGCAATTGCAGAGGACTCCCCATTCTCAAAATCCCTTGATCCCAAGATCAAGGAGGTCTTGGGCCATATCTGCTAGCCTTGTGCTGTTGGCGTCATATTGCTGACGAAGCAGCAGGATGGGGCAGCCTGTGAGAGGGACAACATGTGGTTTTCCTCCTTTACAAAGACATCTTGTATCAAGAATCTTAGGGATGCTAGTGTTTCTCCCCAGCCTCACGGGGCAAGATCCCTTCAGCTTCCACCATCCCACCTCGGTATTTTCAGCCTTGCAGCCCTCCGCAGTTAACCCGGTGGGATCCTCCTCCCTCTGCTCCTCACCCTCTCCTCCTCTCCCCGCTCTCGGTGCTCGCCCCCGCCGGCAGCTGGCGAGCCTCTTTCAGGTTACCTCTGAGCTTTAACTGAAAGCAGTTGATGCTGTGCGCAGGCGGCACACAAACACACCGAGACCCAGGAGCCACTCTGAAGCCTGACTCAGGTTGGGGAACCTGCCGGCATGTCGCGGGGCCGACAGATAATTAAAGTGACAATCGATCACGCGGGAGTAAGGCGGGGGGGGGTGGGCAATGCAGCAGCGATGGAGGCAGAGATGCCTCTCCCAAAGAAGTCGCAGCAGCATCGGCAAGCCCTGCCGAACAGATGGCCCAGATGAGAACCCTTTTGGCCACCTCCAACCTGGATGTGTGGCACCCTCACCCTCTCACCACCCGACGTAGAGGGGTTTAAAGTCCCCCGGGTGCTGCTGGTGCAGTACAAGAAGGCAGGGCTTGATCGCTGGAGTATTGTGGCGTTTAAAAGCGCGAGCAGGAGCGAGACTTGTGTGTGCGCATAAAGACAGATGGGCTAAAATTTCCGAATGCTCATGAAAGATTCAGGGGCGTCACTTGTTAAATTTAATTGGGAGAAACCCGACTCAGTGCCTGACTGCACGGTTTGCTGGCTTTTGCTTAAGAAGTCAACTGACAAGCTTGTCGTGTGTGTTTTTTTCTTCTCTCCCTCCTTCCCTCTCTCCCTCCCACCTCCTTTCACCAGCTCCTGCCATGGGCTGCACCATGAATAATTCGGGGAGCTTTATCTCCTGCCTCCTGTTGGGGCGAGTACCGCTCCTGGAGTGGCAGGTCCATGGGGATGAGAGAGGTGGGCATTTGGTGATGCTGTCAGCTTGGGATCCAGGAGTTGATAGGAGTTCAAGTGTTGCCTCTGCTGCTGGTTCCTCAGCTACCCTCAAGCCAGTGATTTTCATCCAAATCCAGGAAGGAATGTTGGTTCTTCAATAAATGTCAGGTGCTGGCATAGATTTGGGCTGTAAACCCTCTGCTGTGGGGCTGGGACTCTTTTCTTCCCCACATGAACAGCCGGTGGGAGACAGGGGAGGTGATCCTCCTCTGGAGCTGAACTTTCCAGAGGGTGTAAGAAATCTGTGTGCAAACAGGGGTGACAATGAGGTTTGATGGCTTCTTCTCATGGGGGATTTTGAAGGTGATGGGTGTTTTCGGTGAGGAAGTGCATGTGCTACTTGATTCTTATTTTTTAAAAAAGAGATGCCAAGAGGGACTCATCCCTCCAAAAGCAGCTGTCTGTGCTCATTGTGGCTGCCTCTGCTGCCAAAGAGAAAAATAGGCCTTGCTGGAGGGGCAATTGATCTCATCTGAACTCTGATGTCTGCAGAAAGCCAGATGAATCACACCTGCAAATGCCTGCTTCTCCCTAATGACTCCAAGAGAAGCTGGTGTGACTCCCAGAGGTGTTCTCCTGCTCTATGCATATCCTTAGAGAGGTGATGTGGACCCTCCCTGCTCATGCTTAGGTGTGCGATGCCACGTGCTCACTCCAGCCCCACGCCTGGACCTTGGACCAGGTTTGTACAAGACCTCCACATCCTTGAGAACTTCCAGGCCGAGCTTTCATCCAGCCACATAGTGGTGGGAGCAGGGAGTTTTGGAAGTCATGCAGCTCCAAACTGTCCTTTGTTTAAGGTGGGATGCTGCTGGCTGGCAGCTGTCACATTGCATTTAATACCTGAGTGCATCTCAGGCACAGTCTGAACTCTGGGGACTAAGGGCAGTGGCAGTGCTCTCCAGGGCGGGTTGGTGGGCATGCAAGCTGCTAAGCACAGTGTGAGGGACAGTCTTCAACCTCCCACATGACCTGGTCATCACTTCTCATGCATGAAGGACGTGGAACACGACCCCTTTCAATGGGCTAGGCATTGTCTGGTGGGATCTATGAGCACAAGTGAAAATATTCATGTTATCTCTATCCATCTGTCCATACACCTGTTCATCCATCCACCTTTTGTCCGTCTGTCCATCCATCCATCCATCCATCCATCCATCCATCCATCCATCCTCTCTCTTCCAAGGCTGTCATTTAAGTATCTCAGTGTCAAATTCCCTTTCCCCTCCATGCCATATACTGGCTGGGAGATGCCTTGTCCTCCCCAGTTAAGTTCACGCTGCTCAGATGTGTCTTTTGAACCCCGCAGTGCTGCACGGGACTGCTCTTCTCCTGTACATGAAGTGGGTCAATTGCTTCACTAGAGTAGGTTTATGAAATGAATATGGTCCCATAGTTCTAGCTGATAAATCACTAAGGTGATAACCAGGGGTCAGGAGCAGAGGGTACCAGTCACACCCATCTGCAAATGTGTAATTTTTTTCTTTTATGTGTCTCAGTCTGTGATCCTGGGGTCAAAAGGTGGCTTTTGATGAACATCTGGACATGATGGAGTGTTCCTGCACAGAGAGGCAGCCCTAAGGTTAGGACACAAACTTGTTCATGGTAGAGCTTCACTAGGTTTTAGATGCCAAACTCTCATGGGTTTCACTGGGAGTGAGATACATTGATACCAACATCTTCTACACTAGGTTGGTAGGACACCTCAAGCCAGTCATCACTGGTTTAAGCCCAACATGCTGGTGTCAGACACATGATGGAGTTACTACAATGTAATGTTTTCTCATTAATACGTTGGGCTGTGGTAACCCCCTGTCCTTGGGGATCTCAGCCACCAAAATGCTTTAGTGTGAATGATGCTGATTAGGGCTTAAGTTGTAGGTGGAAAGTCCACTCAGCTCAGCTGATGGTGGGTATCTCACTAAGCTGCTCTGACTCAATATTTTTGGTTATCTGCCCTTGCCATTATCTCTCCTTTGAACCCATAACTGCTGGCTGGACAGGACCATCTCACATACAGCAGTATCCTCAAAGGTTGAATGGACAGTAATGAAAGTGATGCTTCCTTCTTGCCACTGTTAATTACCCACATTAACAACTTGCTGTGCATCTCCAGTATGCATTGGTTAAGCTTTGCCTTTGGCTGTCAGATCTTCCAGACTTTGTCTGCTCTAAGATAAGTTGTATTTAAAAAAACAGATGACAGCATATAGCCAGGTTCCCACAGCTCCATGATGACTCAGTTGCAGTCTCACACTGATTTGGGTTCTGGCTTTGAATTTCTCAGGGTAGACATACTAATTTTAAGAGAAAAAGGGTGAAATTTGCTAATCACCACAGCTACCCCGGGGGGGACTTTATTGCTTGTAATTTTTGCCAACCTTCCATTGCACTTGCTGTGTCCAAGGGCTGAACTCCCTGGCTGATTACCTGGAGTGACATTAAATGTAAATGAGACACAGAGCTGGTGACAGAGCGGCAGGAGATTGAGTCTCTGCAGGTCCCGCAGTCACAGGTGACTTCAGTGACAGAGCATGAGACTCCAGTGGAGGAGATGAAAACTGCTCTGAAACCACAAGAGAGCCCTGCCTGCCCTGCCACAGCCCTCCTCTCTCTCGTAGGACCTCCAGGGAGCCCTCTGCTAAACTCTGAAACATCTGACCTTCTACTCAGACTGGGAAACACGTTATTTTGCAAAAATAAAGGGCTAGTGCAGTCCAGAGCAAGTCAGCCAGCACCCTGCTTATGGAGACAGTCTCAGCAGCAGCCAGAGATGCTGCAATGCTCCAGGGTCTGCTGCAAAAACAACTTTTGTGCAAAATCTCAGAAGAAAAAACAACTGTGTATTTTGACCACAGTTTCTACTGGAGAATGCCTATATATTTGTCCTTTGGTGTTTTTCTTCTTTGTCTTCATTTCCTTAAAAAAAGTAAAAACAAGCACCCTACTTTTTCTTCACTAGCAAAGGAGGAGGAAAGGGAGAAAAAAATAATGATTCTGAAAGGGGAATAAAGATGTCTGCAATAGAAAAATACTCCCTGTAATTTTTTGTGTCGAAAATGAAACCTCAAAAAGTCCCCTACTTAGCTTTGATGCAGAATAAAAGAAATTTGAATGACACAGACGTTTTTGTATTGTTCTGTACTCCATTTTTCATTTAAAAAATGCAGCAGAGTGAACAGGCTTTTGATTACTGAGTATCAAACGGGGTCTATCAATCTGACATTCAGGCCCATCTGGCCACAAGTGGTCCCAGAGAGGTTGCAGGAGGATGAAGACAATATCTTGCTGTCAACAACTGCCCTGTCGTAGCCCAGAAAGCCCCCCACACCCTGGGCTGCATCCCCAGCAGTGTGGGCAGCAGGGAGAGGGGGGGGATTCTGACCCTCTGCTCCACTTGGGGGAAACACCCCTGCAGTGGTGCCTCCAGTGCTGGGGCACCAACAGCAGAAGGACACGGAGCAGGGCCAGAGGAGGCCCCGGAGATGCTGGGAGGGCGGGAGCCCCTCTGCTGTGAGGACAGGCTGAGAGAGCTGGGGGGGGTCAGCCTGGAGAAGAGAAGGCTCCAGGGAGACCTTGGAGCCCCTTCCAGTCCCTCCAGGGGCTCCAGGAAAGCTGGGGAGGGACTCGGGATCAGGGAGGGGAGCTGTAGGACGAGGGGGAAGGGTTTTACACTGGAAGAGAGGAGATTTAGATGAGATCTGAGGAAGAAATTCTTTGCTGTGAGCATGGTGAGCCCCTGGCCCAGGTTGCCCAGAGAAGCTGTGGCTGCCCCGTCCCTGGAGATGTTCAAGACCAGGCTGGATGGGGCTCTGAGCAACCTGGTCTAGTTGAAGGTGTCCCTGCCCATGGCAGGGTGGTTGGAACTGGATGATCTTTAAGGTCCCTTGCAACCTAAACCAGTCTATGATTCTATGTATCAGGTTCCTACACTGTGAGGATCTAGTAGGGGAATATGCCCTGCAGATTGTTCGTGTCAACAATGTCATAGGTCCAGGTTTCAGACCTTGGCATGGAGGCTGCCAGGGAGGAGCTGATGAGTGAGCTCTGGAGGATGATGGAAACCTTCCATGGAGGTCTTTTGCAATGTTTTATAGAGCTCATGAGACCCCCAGTGAGCACCACATGGGGTCTGTCTTTCCCTGGTCTTTCCTCAGCTCTTCTGTCATGGATGTGCTAGCAACATTCTCTAGACTCACAGCCTAGGTTTCTCAACACTGTGTCTCCCACGCAGTGCATAGAGACCTGCAGTGGAAGAGGTGGCCTCAGAATGGACCTCAACCTCTGATTGTAAGAAAGGTTTAGGACTTACTTCCAATGCTTCCAAATGAGGCCCGCTGTTGAATGAGACAGGAGCCATGGTGACGAAGGATGCAGAGAAGGCAGAGTTATTGAATACCTTCTTTGCATCGGTCTTTACTACCAGGCCAAGCCCCCAGGAGTCCCAGGCCTTGGAGAAAGTAACGGGGCAAGAGGAAGACTTTCCCTGGGTTGAGGAGGATCAAGTGAGGGACCAGTTAGGTCAATTAGATATTCACAAGTCTATGGGCCCTGATGGGATGCACCAGAGAGTGCTGAGGGAGCTGGCGGAAGTCATTGCTGGGCCGCTCTCCACCATCTTTGAAAGGTC
>VYZM01020592.1:108922-203767 GCA_013398915.1 Dromas ardeola
CAGGACTCCCAGGTCTTTTTCCACTGAGCTGCTCTACACCAGGTCAGCCCCCAACCTGTCCTGGTGCAGGGGGTTATTCCTTCCCAGGTGCAGCACCCTACACTTGCCCTTATTGAATTTCATAAGGTTTCTCTCCGCCCAACTCTCCAGCCTGTCCAGGTCTCTCTGGATGGTGGCACAGCCTTCCGGTGTGTCAGCCACCCCCCCCCAGCTTTTTGTCATCAGCAAACTTGCTGAGGGTGCAACTCCAAACACTCAGTTTTGGCAAGGCTGCTAACTTCCCAGCCTCTCCAAAGCCTAAAGAATCTGGGCATCAACTGCCCCCACCAGAAAGGAAGCCAGTGGCCAGGACCATGCAGCCAGGATGGCTGTCCTTCTGCAAGACCAGCAGGAATGGGACAATCCCACCTGGAATAGATTTTGCACAGCCAGGCTCACCCCATGGTCCCTGGACACACAGCAGAGATGCTCCAACAGGTGACCCCCATGGAAATACCGACTCTGGCTCTGCTTCCCACCAATAAACGCAAGTGTGTTTAATCCTCTGCCTGGGCCTCTCTCTTGCCATCCTCTGGCTCTGCCACAAGATGTGCATCAGCCCTAAGTAGCTCTTTGTTGGCCACACAAACAAAGAGGCACCACAGGTGAGGGGAAAAGGCCATGGTGGGGAGATAGGCACAGGGCTGGGGGCTCGCTGGAAGAGCTATAAGGGGTGGGTTGGCAGGATGGGGCTGTTTGGGTCCCCTCTGCATGTCTTTGTCGAGGTGTCTTCTCATAGATGCTCCTTCTCAAGTGCTTGGCAGTGTGTCAGGGAAGAGGTGATTCTCTGTGCACACATCTCAGTCCCCATCCTGCTTGGATGTACCCCTCTGATCACATTTAGCCAAAGCTGGGAGCTACTGTCCCTATTTTGAAGAAGAAACTGCAATTTATGCCGATTCCCAGTAGCCTGTGGGCTCCTGGAAGGCTGGCTGGTTAGCTGGGTGCCCCGAAGCCCGCATGTCTCCTGAACCAGACAGTTTCATTGGAGGCTCTAAGGAGTAGACAGTTCCCCAGGGTCCACTGAGCCCTCCCACTGGTCCTTCAGGTGCACAGAATCTTTTCTGGATTGCCAGGAGCAGGTAAACTCCTGGAATATCTCCCTGTCCAAAGCAGGGACTTTTTTTTCTGGCTAGTGTCTGCCCAGGCAGCAAGATCATGGTGACCTGGCCCTTTGGCTTTTGGCGAGGTGGATGGTGCTCCTGACACCACTCACCTGAGACACCTGGTGAAAGTGTTGGTATCAGGCATCGGGCTTTGCGTGACCAATGAGTGGTGTGATGAGCAGCAATGATGCGATGAATGGCAGTGATGCGATGAGAGACGTGTGATGCCGACACGTGTCTCCTTGTCTCTCTGAGGGCTCCTGCCTCTCCTTGGAGGAGAGTTTGAAACCAAGGAGGAGCCTGATGGCTCTGATAAGGAGATGATATCTCTGCAAAGCAGCATCCAGCGTGTTTTGTGGGCACTCACCTGGTGCACGGAGATGCCGTAGGCAAAATCAATATAATGATTAACTTTGGTGACAACGCTCTAATTCCTCTAGGTAGGGATGGAGGGAGGTGGGGAGACCAGAGGGTATGGCACATTAGCTGCTAAGGTCTGAGGCTGGCCCCAGCTGCTCCTGCATAGCAGAAGCTTTCATGTTTCAAAGACAGCTTATTTTGGTAGCCCCCTTTTCCCTTCAGATGCTCAGGGCTGAAAGTACCTGTGGCCCCAGGGGACATTGATGTGAGTGGTAGGTGCTCAGAGCTCCCTGCACATGTCTTCAAGGTGAGCCATGGCATGGATGATTTGGAGGGGGGATGACCTTTGGAGGGGAAGAAGTACACCTCCAGCTTGTCAAGAGGAGGGCTGTGCCTACTGGGGAAAAGCCAAAGGAAAACTGATCAACGGAGCGAGAATAGCTCAGTGTCTGGACCTGCGCCTCGTGGTGAAAGCTTGTCCATCCACAAGACCTGCCCTCCTGCCTGGCTGCTGCCCCATCCCAGTGAGGGGCTCTCCCCATGTGCCAGAGTCCTGCAGAAGAACAGGGACCCTGTGGCACAGCCATGGTGGCTCCGTGGCCCTGCAGACACCCTCAGACATGGTCCCTGGCAGATGCAGCATCTGGGAGAGCGGTTTGACAGGGAGAACTGAGCCCAGGATTGTCATTTAAATAGGATTTGACTTATCAGGAGCATTAATCCTAGGGAAGTTAGGTGGAGCGCAGTGTGGGAACTGCATCTGGCTGGGCTTGGGGTTTAAATGTGCCCATCATCGTGGCCTCCTGTCCCCCAGAGCATCTACCAGGTGCTGCTTTGCACTCTGCAGAACAGGGACCTCTCCAAATTGAGCTTTTTTGTCTCTTTTTGGTCCACTTTCCCCATTTCTCCTAAACTGCCTGCAGTGCCCTGTACCACATGCAGCGTAGGACACTGCAGGTTTTTTTTGTGGTCCATGTTCTGGTAGACTCAGAGGCACTTTTTTTGCAAAAAATGTGGTTTCTTCCATGGGGGAACAGAAACAGATCCCTGTGCACCAGGAGGCCAAATGAATCAGAGGGGCGAACGGGGACTTTGTGGAACAGAGAGGTGCCAAAACCAACTGCAGATGAAGAGTCTTGCCCAGAAAGGAACAGGATGTTTTGATGAATGATTAGAGGAGAAAAAAATGAGCAAACACATCCCAAAGCAGGAATGCAAAGCACCCCATCACTGCCTGGGCTACTTGGCTTTACCCATTCCTGGGACTTTCCTGGCTGCGGCCTCCAGGCGATGGGTTTCTCACTTCATGGTTTTGGGAGCACATGTGCCTCTGGCCGGCGAGCTGTCATGATTCAAACTCATTAATCGCCCTCTGCCAACGTCCTGTGATGAGTGATTTTAATTTTACTGGCTCTCGGATTACAGTGAGACATGGGGACATTTAAAAACATCCCTGCGTTGGGGCATTTTGGCTTGCCCCTTCTAGGATTGAAGAGCAACATCTCCGAGGGCCAGATCCTGCTCCTTCACTTTGCAGTTGTGATGATGCACCAGGAAGATCCCAGATGACCCTCCAAGTATCAGCATTTTTCCAGGAGACAGCACAGCACCGTGACGGCCCCAAGCCCTTCTCTGAGACACGCAAGGTTTTGAACCGCAACCATCCCACACCAACCCAGATTGGGCTGTGTGGTGTGGTTACAGGGTACCTGGATCTGGCCCTGGGAGGCTTTGCGCATGCATGGACATACATGGCACTGTGCACGTGCAGAGGCCATGTGTGCAAAGCCATGCATTTCGTCAGGAAGGCACAAGGTGGTGTTGAGAAGGGACGTGAGCATTCATGTGTGCGTGGTAAGCACAGGAACAGTCTTGCAGGTGCCTTGAAGGTTGCATCTGGGTGAATCCTGTCCCGTTTGCCATTACTGCCCCGTTTGCCACCACTGATGGCCCTGGACACCCTGTTCAGGGTAAGGAAAGGGCTTTTGACACAAGAGGAGAAGCAGCATTGTCTAAAAACACATCTGAGCCAGCCCTGTCCCAGAAAATTTCATCCTCATTCTGCAGCCACATTCACAGGCATCACCGAGTATCCCATGCAGGCACATGCACACACATGAATATCCTATCCCTGTATGGTGACAGTCACGTATGCAAATTAGGAGCCTTCCCTCCTCTCCTCCCTCTGCTCATGCACGCTCTCCTTTTCTTAAGAAAATCCCTCTCTTTGGGTTTCTTCAGCTTCGCAGCCTTTAGGGGTCACTCCTAGCAAGATTTCCATCATTTCCCTGCAGCCTCAGAATGTGGAAATGTCCTGTAAGAGACGGCTGTGCTGTCAGGATGCCTGAGTTCTCAGCGTGTTTCACGCTGAGTGTCCCCAGTTGCTATTAGGGCTGGTGATACCTGATGGTGGCTTTACCTGGGCATGATCCTTCCCTTCTCTTTGGCACTGGGTCTCTTCCCCCCCTGCCATGACAATGTTCTTTCATGAAATGAGTGGGAATGCCGTATCAGTAGACACAGTGAGGAAGGAACAGACAGTGTCGTGCTGGAAGCTGCATCTTCCTCTGACTCAGAAGCAGGGTCTGAAAGATGAACAACCCAGGGCATGCCATGCAGCTATCAGTTTGGGCTGAAAACCCCTGCAGCACCTCTCTGAGAGCATCTCTCCCAGCCTCCATTTCTGCACTCTGCTGCCTGTCCAGCTTGAGTTGGGCCCAGTAAAATGGGATACACTGGTTGGGAAGGGGATCATGCACTGCTAACGCTTATGCACCATGAGGGCAGGGATTCACCTGATCTCCCCTTGGTGGCTGCCGTCGGCTGCATTGATAGTGACAATTTAAACAATATGAGAGGATGGAGGATGTACCTGGGCAGTGGAACTCCATCATCTGCTCTGCTTCACAGGGGTCAGGCCAGAGGATGCTGTCTCCAGTGATTTGTGAGCGTGGCTCAGGTGGGTTGAGGACTGTTTGCAGTGTGCAGCATGGATATAACTATATTGTGTTGGAAGGTGAGAGAGATGCAGTGTGGCTACAGAGTATTCCATGCCTAGGTCTGTTTAACTGGGAAGTGTGGACATATCCCTTGTGTACAGGTAGCAGTGCCCAGATCAGCATCACTGGGGCTGTTTAGGGTTGTCTAGATGTGCTGCCATGTGTGGTTTCCTCTCTATGAGTTGTAGTAGTCCCTCTACACTACAAGAGGGAATACATTGCCATGTGCTGGGGTTGGAAAACCCCCAGGTCATCTCCAAAAGCAGGAGAATGTGGGTTTGGTGTGAAAACCAGGCTGTGCTACTCAGAGGAGTGGAGCTGGCAGCTCCAGATGGGACTGTTTCAGCAGAGCTCTCACGCTCCAGCCAGCACCAACATCCTCCACCCTTGCACATCCCCCTCCCCCCCTGAATCAGCAGCCCCCCAGATCCCTCAGGGGGTAGTTATAGAATCATAGAATCACTCAGGTTGGAAAAGACCTTTGGGATCATCAAGTCCAACCATCAACCCCACTCTACAAAGTTCTCCCCTACACCATATCCCCCAACACCACATCTAAATGACTCTTAAACACATTCAGGGATGGTGACTCCACCACTTCCCGGGGCAGCCTATTCCAGTGTCTGACTACTCTTTCTGTGACGAATTTTTTTCTAATGTCCAGTCTAAATCTACCCTGTTATAACCCCTGGGGAAGCAGCTGGCATTGCCTTCCCACCGTGGGAAGGCAACATCCTCACTGGCATGACACTCAGTGGTGACCAGACAGCCAAAGATGCCCTCCAGCTCCCAAGCCTTTGGCCCTAGCGATGCCAACGGGGTGGTCAGGGACAGCAGGTCCCTTTGATGAGAGGAAGAGGACGCAAAGCCAGTGTTTGCCTCGGGAACCCTATTGATTGGATTTCCTGGACAAGCCAAAAAGCCCAATAAAGGAAATTGTTCGATAATGAAAAATAGACAATTGGACTCTATTAAGTGACTAAGCCAGCAGCCAGCCTGAGTGCATTAAGGGCCCTGGCTCAGGGCCCCTGATAGCTCACAGAGGAGAAGTGGCTGCGGAGAAAGTGATGGCCAGGAGAACTGATGCTGGTACCAGTTTGCCAAGGACATTTTGGGCTGTCCCGTGCCCTGGGAATGAGGCAATGGCTCCTGGCAGATCTCCAGGGCTGGCACAACAGCACTGGAGTGCGAAGGGTCTGGCAGGAGGGACAAGTCTTGCGCGATGTCCCAGGGCAGACCCGAGGGATGACTGTGAAGTCTTGATATGCTATGGATGTGCTAAGGGATGGTGCAAGCATGCAGTAGTGGGTGTAGGGGCAGAGAGATGGGGGTGAGGTCTAACAGCTTGAAAAAGGAAGCATGGGGACAGGCAGCATGTAAAGGCAGACAGACAGAGGGGTAGGCAGGGGGACAAGGTGATGGCTGGATTGCTTGCTGTCTCTCTTGATGTTGTGGGTGGATTGACCAACCCCTCTGGATGGGAGACTGCCCCGAGCTTGCAGCTGAGTTTTGTTGCTCCAGTCCTGCCTGCAATGACGAATGGTAGAGCTGCAGTCCCTGACCCACCTGTCCCTCCAGGGTGAAACCTTAGCTTGGTGCTGGAACCTCTGGCTGTGTCAGTTTGGAGTCTGATATATTTTGTCCCTCTGCATGAGAAGCTATCTTCTGCTGGAGCTTTGCACATCCCGCTGCCAGGTCCCCGGCCGCGGTGGTGTAAACGGATCCCTGCAGCTTGTGGCTTGTTACGTTTCCCAGCACAGTCTGTGCCGGTTAGCATGTACTTCCAGGAATTTGGAGATGCTCCTTCCAACAGGGAGGCCCCTGGGTAAGAGATAGCATCTTCTCTCCATGACGTAAGCCCTTGCCAAGCCAAATAGCTTTGTGCCTGGGTGCTCTGCACAGGGCTCGCCCCAGGAAGTATCCCTACTGTAAAACTGGTTGCACCATGCAGCCTTCATCCTTCTCCACCTGGGACCTCCTGGGGGTTGCATGACTTCGTTACAGTCAGGTGTGTATATGGTGGGGCTGAGGTGAGTGCTGTGCATCTCGTGGTTGGGTTGCTGCCTGTGGGGTAGCTCTGTGCATCGGCGAGTCTCCTGCTGCAGGGCTGGTGGCAACCCTGGGAGAACCCCTAGGGTGGGAGCCTGAGCTCAGTGTCTTCCCAGTGGGAGGTGGTAAAGCATCGGGTGTCAGCCCTGGGTGCCAGCCAGGGTGTCTTCTAACAGCAACCAGGGACCTGGCACTGCTCTTGGGGTGAGGACGTCAAGTGGCCCCCACGGCAGGTGCCTTGCAGGAGGGGAGGGATGGGGAACAGAAGGGGGGATATTCGAGAACCAGGCACGGCTTGCGCCCAGCTCCCTGCACCCCGGCGGTGGAGCGCAGCCCTGGAGGGGAATGCTTGACTGAGAAGTACCTGTCAACCAGGCCAGGAAGGGTGTATACCTCCCCTCCCCAGCACTGGGAAATGGCTGAGAAGGCTTTTGCATGGCTTGGATGCATGGCCAGCCTGGCTCTGGAGGATGCCCTGGAGCAGCTTTCCCCCTCGGGTCAGCCCCATGTCAGGGTTGGAGCCATGTTCCCCTGCAAACATCCATCGCTCTCGTTGATGGACCCCACGGGCTCCCACAAAGGCTGTCCTTTCTGGGGTGCTGCCCTGCTCTCTATGACAATCCTGGTTCCCTGGTGCAGGTTGTCCTGCAGGATGTCTGGGGATGCCTGAGTAACTACAGGTTGTGAAGTCCTTACAGGACACGTGGAGTGTGCAAGCATCCGTGTGCATGCGTGTCCCTGTGCACACTTTGGGTCTGTGCTGGGCAGTCTGAACAGAACAGGTCCCATGCACCATCTGTGTGTATGCCTGGTTGGTTTTGAGTACTATTTCCATGTGTCAAGGAGCGAGAAAACTCTTCCCAGAGATCTCCAAGCTTGTGTCACCTACCTAGGCTTGTGTCTGGCACATCCTTGCAGCATTCACTTGCTTTTTCAATTTTCTTGTGCCCAGACAGACACAATCCCAATTCAAACCATGTCCTAATCTCGGTATGGACCTCAGTGGTTTTATTTTGTTTTAAAAAACAGACATTTCCCCTGCCCCTAAAGCTGTCTCTGTAATGGAAATAGGACCAGAAGTTTCCTCCTTTCACCCTTGTCTTCTCCCCAGTATCCCCGAGTTCTCCGTGTTCAACACAGTCCAGCTGAGATGCAGATGTTTCTCTGCAAAGATCTTTCTTGTCACTAAGAAGGTTTTTACCCTCATCCCATACTTTGCCTTTCCCGCTTGCAATTCCTTTTCTATGTTACAGAATATATCCCTCCTCCATGAGATAAATCTAAGGTCTTCATAGAATCATAGAATAGTTTGGCTTGGAAAGGACCTTTAAAGGTCATCTAGTCAAACTCCCAACCCCCCTGGTTTTAGCTAAATTGTTCTTTAAGGAAAAGCTCTTCATGACTCCATCTTTCTTATCTTCGTCTCCAGGATCACCATACGCAGATTACTAGGAGAGATGTCATGGGACCATTTCGGGGTCATCCCTGTGCTCATGGAGCGCCTTTATGGTTTTTCCTGGACTTTACCCCGGAAGCAATAGGACTTTGCCTTATTGCAGCAGATGAATCCATTTCTGCACTTTTTTTGGAGAAAAGTTTCTTTCTTGGTTACATGGGCTTGGGTTGGTTATCTGGGGCCTGGCTCTGCTCTCCTTTTGGGGTTGTGTTTGCAATTAGCAACCCAAGAAGGTCTCTTTGTGTCAGCCATGAGCAGGACCCTGCCTGGGGGACAGTGGTTAAAGAAATGTCTTTGGGATGCATGAGGTTGTCCAGATCCTCACCTTCAAGGGTTTCATTGGGGTTAAACTGAGCACCAAATGAATCACTCCTGGCTCATTCTACAGTCAAGAGAGAGAGATGAGTGCCCCCACCATCCCATCCTCAGACCTGAATTCACAGGCCTGAGGAGACTGTTAATTACATCTGTGAGTAACACAGTCTTTCCCTCTGGAGTAATGACTTTTGCAGTGGTGGCCTGTCCCCTCGCCAGTCCTTTGTGTTCCCACATAACCCCCCCCCAAAGCAGCAAGTGCAAACATCTCTACCCAGCACACGGGGAAATCTAAAATGCAGGTCCCCTAAAGTAAGTGTAATCGCAAGGGTCATTTTCAACTCTGCAGATGCTAAATCGTGCTCTGCTGACTGCTGGAAAAACCTTTCCCTCTCCCTTCCAATCCATGCAGAAGTTTTGCAACAGCAGCAAATCCCTTGATAACCCTCCTGTGCTGGAAGCAAAGCCCTCCCCAACTCAGAGCACCAATAAGCGTGCACAGCCAGCTCTGCAGAACATCAGCTTTGGTGGTATCCCTCTGTTTTCCTCTCTGCTTGGGAGCTCCAGGCAAGTGCCATACTTTTCAGCCAGTCTCTTTCTTTAGGTCCTAATTCAGGGCAGTTTGCAAAAGGATTAGTTTCTGTGTGAAGGTTTTTTTCATGCTCCAGGATAGTATCTAGGCAGAAGAAGCAGACAAAAGGAGAGAAGAGCCTTTCAGGCTCCCTTCCCCCATCCAGTCAAACTGGCAGCCTGTGATGGTGTCAGTGGGATCGGGCTTGTGTTGGACCAGGTCTAGTGGGCTTGATAGCCCCAGAGTCACTGCTGGGTAAGGCACAGCTCTCCATGGGAGTACTTTAAGTTGCTTGTGCCAGGAGTTTGAGCTAATGCTGGTACAGCTCACAATGAACATCATGCCACACAGAGGTGTCTTCTCTCTACTTGTCCTGTCTGAGAGTTGGCTTGGGCAGTCATGAAGACACTTGGAGACTCACTGTCTCCTGCACCTCATCCACAGGTACAGCTGTGGCTCCCAGGCCCCTTTGTCTCCTCTCACCCTTCATCTTTGCCTGGCTGAGAGATATCTACCCCCACTCTTGCTTTTCTACTTCCAGCCCCCAGCAACTGTTTGCTGTCCCTTGAGGTAAGCGCATGGTACTGTTCATTTTGGTACTGCCAAACTCTTTGCCTTGCATCCTAAATCCCAGTGGCTCTGTCCCCGTGGCCTCTTGGAGCAACTCCAAAATACTTCTTAAGAACAGCCCCATCCACACTGCCCTCCAGCAATGGTGCTGGAGATTTTTTTCACAGTTCCAGCTCCTTGAGCATCTTCCATGCTTTGCAAGCCAAGCTGCTCACTTTTTACAGCAGTTCTTCCTGAGTCACAGGGAGAGACCCATGCTCTCAGGCAAGTCGCATGGCATCCTACCGTATCGTGAGCCTCTCCAGTGATCTCCGTCAAGAGTTTTAAATCCATCAGCGAGTCTGTAAGTTGGTCCAAGGCTTGTTTGCCCAGTTGTTGGCTTTTGGTGTAGGTCAGCTTGGTTCCTTGTTTGAAGCATTGCATCAAGACCTTGCACTAGTTGAGGATAAAGGACTGCATTTCCAAGGACAGCTTCACTAAGCTGACCATAAGAAAGTCCACTTCCATATCCTTCCAGATGGCTCTTCATCTGGGCTCTAATGTTTAGTGCAGTGCCTGTTCATGGTCTGCAACGGAAAGTCATGTGGAGGCGGTTGATGGGCACCAGGACCAAGACAGGCGCATCAGCCTGGGGCTGAGCCTGGAGGAGTAGGAGGAGAAAGGCAGGTAACCCCTGTGATGCATCAGTTTGGATACCAGCTCATGGGCACATTTGTGTTCCAGTGGGCTGGGCAGATGGAGGAGACTCTATCTTTACAGCAACTGTCCTGCCAGGGCAAGTAGGGCTTGCTTCCATCAGGGATCAGATACACTACAGTGTATCTATCTGACCAAAGGTTTCCCAAACACCACTGGCTCTGCAGACCATGACTGCAGAGAAACGCCAGGGCTGGTGGCTCTGATGGAGACCCTGATATTGAGTCCAAGGAAATCCATCCCCATGCTAGGGGCAAGACCACTCACAATGCGCTGAGGGACTCCACGGTGAGTATCTGCCCTGCTTGTGCCTTTCTGGCTGTATTCTCCCATCTCCTTTGATCCTTCTGCATTGCCCCAATGAATTCAAGTGTTCCTGATCCCAAGGAGTCCTCCCAAGGAGGGACCCTTCAGCTGGGCTGTCTAGCTCCTCTTCTGGCCTTGACACTGATTTCCACAGCGACTCATGTTTCATCTCCCTTGTTCTGCCCAGGTCTGCAGCGATTTAGTGCTGGTGGAAAGCAATCCTTACAACCCACTATCTTCCCCAGAGCCACCACCAGACTGGTGTTGATCCTCTCCTGTGCACAGGAGCATCCTGAATTCGTATGCTCCCTATCTGCTGTGAGTTTGGCTGAACTGCCTAAAAAGTTTGGCTGAGTTGCCTTTTCTTTTGGCCAAAACAGCCTTTAAATCCTCCCCTCAAATCCCCACAGCAGCAACTGAGTGGTTCCATCAGGTGAGCACTTTTCCACCCACATCCTGCTCAAAGGAAATGACCCTGCAACTTTTATCAGCTCATCTTTGAATAAACCCCCCAGCACCCCATATCGTCCTCTGCGGTCTCTCCTTCCCTCCACAACTCGTGCCCGGCTGGGCAGCCTCTTTCTCCTCTCCAGCTCAGATACTGAAGCGAGTGTAGCCTTGGGTCAAGTGCAATCATTTTTATAGAGCTGAGGATCAATAGCCGCTTGAGATAAATGCTGTGTGTCAGAGTCCCCCTCGGATCCTGGAAAGCCAAAGCAACACGACATGAAAGAGCACTTACTATATTACTGCTGCAGGTGGGTGGAGTGGCCAAAGCTCCGTGCCAGATGCTTGGCAGAGCTTCAGGTGTGGTGGCAGGATTCATGCACGGCCTTGCTGGGCGTAGGGGAGAGCATCCCTACTGCTGCATAACCCTTCTCTCTGCCCATCTTTCCCTGGCCTGCAGGTATGTCCCTGTATTGTGGATCACACACCTCAGCTGCAAGGACATCCGAGGGTCGGTGGCTTCATCCCAAGCAAGGAAAGGCAAGGAAAGCATCATATAGGTACATATAGATTTAATGCCATTCTGTTCCAAAACCTCTTTGGAAGGTTCTCTTTTGGTATATAGTCTTCACTGCTTGTTTGGCTCTGCTCTGTTCCTGTGGGCTCTTAGAAGAGCTATAGTCCCCCCTCTGCTGAGATTGCCAGGGGCAGACAGCTGGATCCAGCCCCTGCAAAGCACTGTGGGACAAGTCGTTGGGTAAATGTCAACAGGAAAACTCTGGGAATATTCTAAGCTGGCTAATAATCCTCCTGGGATGGAATCAAATTTACTTGGGGAAATTGATGGTTTGAAGAGGAAAATGTGGAGATATGATGGAGGTGTCTGGACGGGCACATCTTTGGACAGATATCCTTTTATTCTTGCGTGATGCTTTCTGTGGTGCAGTGTGGTTGGTCTGTGGCTTGTTATGGATGTGTGATGTTTGCCTAAGTGGACTGAGGGCCTTGTCGTTTGAGTCTTTTGCCTCCCTCTCCCTTTCCCACCTGTGCCTCTGGCCCCTCTGTAGCTGTTGCGGTGGAGTTGTGCTCAGGAGCTCAGTGTGGGTGATTTCTAAGTGCTCAGAGGTTTCTGTTCTGTGGGGAGAGCAAGAGCTCGTATCCCTCTCCCCACCATGTTCATGGGCGTCCTGTCCGGACCACGAGAAAGAGTTCAGCCTTAGCCCTCCATAGCCTGGTCCAGCTTGGCTTGGGAAATGAAAATTGATGCTTGGTAAGATGCAGCATCATAATGTTGGTGTAGGAGCCCAAGGAATGGAAAAACAGTGGATCTCGTGACTGCCACCCATCCCTGAGTAAGTTCCTCCATCCAGTACTCATTTCTCTTACTGGTTTCCTGTAAGAGACCCACTGGCTGGGGGTGGGTCGCTGCAGTAGGAGTGGAGAAACTGGAGAAGCAGAGATGTTCTCCATGGACATTTAGTCCCTTTGGGTGGGATAACATAAGGTGATGGAGTTAGGGTCTGCATGAGACGCATTTTATAGCAGCATCCCTTTGAAAGAGAAATTGTTCTTCATTGCAAGAGAGATCAATTCTCAGTGGGGTTTTGTCTGCACCAATTCCATTGCTCCATTGTTGGCATCAGGATGGGGACGTGGGGGAACAAGGCTGGGTGCATGTAACAAAGCAATGAAAATGGGTAAGTGTAGTTTAAGGTAGCTTAGACCTGCTGAGCAACTACACATGCAGCCAACTTTCAAAGCAGAAAAGCTTTAGGCAGCCTAAATGTTTTCCAGAACTGAAATGCACTGACAATGGTCAGGATGCATGGGGAGTCCATCCATCTCACCTCCATCCATTTCTGGTTAGTTTATCCGGTGAGCCATCCATACATCAAACCATTTCTAATCCATCCTCTCACTGCTGCAGAGGAAGGTTTGACAGGCGGAGAGGGAAAGTGCCAGGTCATCACTTCTATTATTGTTGCAAATGAATTTTATGCATGTATATTTAGATACATCTATATGATCCACTGTTATCTACTAAAGAAAGACGTTTAAATCCATAGGCGGTATCACTGGGGCCAAGATCTTACCAAACAGAAAAAGTAATGCAGAACAGAGCAGCTCTTCAAGCCCAGAGATCCATTCACCGTCTGTCTCCTTCCAAAGCCACCATGCAGTGACTTTGGAGGCATTTCCGTGCGGATTCCTCATGGCAGAGGCTAAGCTTCATCAGTGTGCATAGACCACAACTGAGATGATGCCTCCTTGCCCCCTTTGCCCCAGTGAGAGCCTGGTAGGACAACTGAACCCTATACTTGCTCTGACCAAAGCTGGAAGCTTTGCATCTACCAGGCTGTTGCAGATGCCACTGTAAGAGAATTGTGGTGGTCTGGTGTCAGCCATGGCAGACACGGGTTTGATCCCAGGGGATGCTTTGCCAGTGAATTGCTCCCTCTCCACTTCTTTCTCTCCTTCTGCTGGGGTTGGGCAGGTCGAACTGGGTCTGTTCCTTCATGTGTCTCCCTAAGGCTGCCTTCCACCTCTGATTGTGGTTTTCTGGGTCTGGGGGCTTCTCCTAAGCACAGTGGTTGTCTCCCCTCCCCATTGCTGATTTGGTCCTGACTTCCCCCTGTCCTTCTCCTGAACCTGGCTCCACACACAGAGCACAGGCAGCCAGTTCATAAAAGATCAGTCTTGCGGAGAGGCTGCTCTTCCTTGCTTTGGCTAAATTGCCTTGTTGTGCCTCAGTTTCCCTGCTATGGGTCATGAGTTATGTTCTTGCCTCTGCAAGTATCAGAGCCTTGGTGCTGGCAAAGACCATTCCCCACGTCATTGCTGCCTGTGAGAGTTTGGTCCCTACATCTTTCATGCCTCACCAAGACTGACTAAAGCTTAATACCTTCCCTTCTCCTCCTCCTTGCTTGTGCTCAGCTGATGGACAGCCATCTCCTGGGCCCAAACCAGATGGGTGTTTGTTGCCCTGTGTTGCAGATGAGGAGACTCAGGGTGTGTCCACACTGCAAAGAGTAAAACAGGCTCTGGAGTGTGAGAAACACAATCCTAGGGCATCCCATCCACACAGCTGCCCTCTCACCTGGGGACCTGGTGTTATTTGATGGTCCTGAGCCACAGTGGTGTTGAACAGCTCACACTGTCCAGCTATGGTCCCTCACCATCCCCAACCGGGGCACCTCTTCCACACTGCCCATGCGTACAACCCTGGCTGCACACCCACCCCAGGCATTGTGGCCTCTGATCTAGACTAAACACACGCCAGGAACCCTCATAGCAGTGAAGCTGCGTGGAAGATGTTCCCAAATGATCACAAAATCATAGAATCCTCTAGGTTGTAAGGGACCTTTAACATCATCAAATCCAACCATCAACCTAACACTGCCAAAACCACCACCAAACCATGTCCCTCAGCACCGCATCTATAATTGCTCCGTCCCATTGGGGCACCCAGTGCAATGGTCTACATGATGTGTGATGTGTGTGGTACCCACCAGGCCCACAGGACCCAGAAACATCAAGTTTTGTTGGGGTGGAAGATGGCCAAGGGGGTTTTCTGCGTGTTGGATGAAGCTCCAGCATCTGGCACGAGCTGGCAATCGCAACACCATGGGTGGCTGGTGGGGGAGATCCTGATCAGGCTGGAAAACCAGGGCTGGGACAAGGCTGTGCAAACCCACTGGCAACCTGCTCAGCGCCCGTTCGAAGCAGCAGGAAGCTGGGCATGGCCTCTCCCCCTCCGGCAGCCTGCAGTTAAATATCGACAAGGGAGGACTGTTTTAAAGGGATGGCTAATTTTATGAGCAATCATCAAGGAACGCGGGGATGCCACTATCTCATCCAATATCCTGTCTCTGAGAGCATCCCCTCCCATCTGCTTCAGAGGAAGGAGTCAGTCCCTGTAATGGACACTTATCCAATAATATGCCAATGGGGGCAGTTTCTTGCTAACCTCAAGTGGTTAGTGTTTGGCGTGTGTCCTGAAACACAGCACTGACATCCCTCATAAATATTTATCCCAGCTGCTGGGGCCGCGTAGGAGATGTTTGACTCTCTGCAGCCTTTGTGGGAGTTTTCAAAGCACTTGTTTCAAAGAGACCCGGTGCCTCGGTGTGCTCAGGGCAAAGCGCAGTTCCTGAGTCAGCTCCGATCTGCTGGCATGAAAATCTCTGGGGAGGAAACACACCCGGGAACATGTTGGGGTGCAGTCACTGTCATCTGGGTTTGCATACTAACTGGGAGCGTAGCGTGGACCTTCAGTCACCATCCCTAATTGTCAGCACAGGCTTAACACTGTTTCCACCTGGGCTGGCTGCCACGGACCTGGGTGGCTTGTGGACAAGGTTGGGGGCTGGCAGAGGCCAGGGTGGTTTCCTGGGCAGGCGCTACAGATGAGGCCACCGTGCTGATCTGTCAGTGGAGACAATCAAATGTCACGCTCCAGGTCTCGACCCACATGTCTCCAGCGCTCAGGAATGGATTGCCCACCGGGACTGGGAGGCCAGGGAGCAGGGCTCCAGAGGTCTTGTTTCTTCCTGTGTTATAAGCTCTTCTGGCACGTTGTGTGAACACAACGAGCTCTGTGACGGGGCTCTGTGTTGTCCCTGGGGACCCTGCTGCTTGTTGCACTACCCAGGCTGTGGATCGCAATGTGCAGGGACAGAAGGCAATCCTCCCCCTTCCCTCTGCTGATGCTTTGCAAGAATATCTCTTTGATTTCTGCTAGTGGACAGGCTCTCCTCCCCCTGCTTTTCTCCCCGGGGTGCTCTGAGCATCACCCAAGGGACACACTGTGGGGAGTCACAGCACAGCTTGAGAGGACACTGGGCAGACACCAGATTTGCCCATGCCCCAGGGATGGACCCTCTCCCCTCCTGATTTTGGACACAAGCAGGCTCATTTGCGGTGTGGGGGTGCAAGGGTTAAGCCACCCCAGTTGCCCTTGTCCTCTCGGAGCAATGAATTAGTGTCATCACTCAGTCCAGGTCCTCCCCTCTGGAGCAGCACCCAATGCAACCCTCCCTCCCTCAGCTCCTGGGGGCAGCCAAGCCTGAAGCCCCTCTCACTTCCCACCAGCGTGAACAATGTTATTCTGCACCAAGGCAATTACCTTCATCTAATTAAAACCAAGGCGCGTGCCATCCCTCAATGACACAGGGGTGGAGGTGGCGGGGAGCAGGAAAGGCTGCTTGCTTTATGTCCCCTCTTTCCATCCCTCCTCCACCTCCCTCCCTGCCCCCTTTCCCCCCCACCAGTTCCCTGTGGGACTTTGCTATGGGGCTGCTTCCCAGAAAACCCCAGAAATCTCAGCAAGGAGGGAAGGGGGAATGGGAGGAGGGACAGAAAATAGATTGATGCTAATTATTTTGCAGAAGGTGCTTCTGTGTGTGTGTGTGTTTGTGTGTGTGTGTGTGTATATCAGCTCTGGGGGTCTTTGTCCCATCCTTTCCTCCCACCCCTCCCCTACAACCCTTTAAGAGCCACTCATCTCCAGAAGCTCGTGATTGACTTTAAATGTAATTAAATTGTAAGCATGCCGAGCGGCATAATTCAGGGAGGTTTCATTGCCCATCAGAGAGCGTGAAGGAGCGGAGACAGAGGGGTGTTAATAATGCACTTTTTATTGGCGTGCAATTGGAAGAGGTTCAGGGAACTTGTGGGGAGGGAGGTGTTTGGGGAGGAGCCTTGGACCAGGCAGGGGGTTTGGGGTCAGGAAGGGTGAATCTGGGTTTTTCAGCTTCAATCCCAAAGCGCCTGGGAGAGATGGGGGATGTTCCATGGTGAGTGAGGTGGGGTGCCCCTGAGGCAATATTACCCCATGGGAGCACTGCATCTTTGGGTAAGTTCCCAAGGGATCATGGAATCATAGAATGGCTTTATGTTAGAAGGGACGTTAAAGATCATCTCCTTCTAACCCCCCTGCCATGGGCAGGGACACCTCTCACTAGACCAGCTTGCTCAAAGAGCCCCGTCCAACCTGGCCTTGAACACCTCCAGGGATGGGGCAGCCACAACTTCTCTTGGCAACCTGGGCCAGGGTCTCACCACCTTCACAGCAAAGAATTTCTTCCTAATATCTAATCTAAATTTCCCCTCTTTCAGTTTAAAACCATTCCTCCTTGTCTTATCCGTCCACTCCCGGATCAAGAGTCCCTCCCCAGCCTTCCTGTAGATCCCTTTAGGGACTGGAAGGGGCTTTAAGGTCTCCCCGGAGCCTTCTCTTCTCCAGGCTGAACAACCCCAACTCTCTCAACCTGTTTTCGTAAGAGAGGTGCTCCAGCCCTGTGATCATCTTCATGGCCCTCCTCTGGACTTAATCCAATGGGTCCATGTCCTTATGTTATAGAATAATAGAATCATAGAATCATAGAATTGTCTAGGTTGGAAGAGTTCTTTAAGATCATCAAGTCCATCCATTAACCTAGCACTGCCAAGTTATCACTAAACCACGTCCCTCAGCACCATGTCTACCTGTCTTTTAAATACCTCTAGGGATGGCGACTTAACCATTTCCCTGGGTAACATCTTCCAGTCCTTGATAACAATTTTGGTGAAGAAATTGTTCCTAATATCCAATCTAAACCTCCCCTGGAGCAACTTGAGGACATTTCCTCTTGTCCTATTGCTTGTTACTTGAGAAAAGACACTGACAACCACCTCGCTACACCCTCCTTTCAGGGAGTTGTAGAGAATGATAAGGTCTCCCCTCAGCCTCCTTTTCTCCAGGCTGAACAACCCCAGCTCCCTCAGCTGCTCCTCATAAGACTTGTGCTCCAGACCCCTCACCAGCTTTGTTGTCCCTCTCTGGACATGTTCCAGCACCTCAATGTCTTTCTTGTAGTGATGGTCCCAGAAAACACAGAACCTAAGAAGGTTGAAGGTGGCTTCAAGGTTCATAAATGTTGATGCTTTTGGCGGCTTCACTGTCACTGCCTTGTTTGCAGATGCTCTTTGTTGCAAAGAAGGATTCAGTGGCGTGATGGCACCCTCCTGTCTCTTAACTGTTGTGCCCAGATGAGTTTTACTGAGCTGTGCTTAAGACTGGATCTGGAGGCATTACAAGCAGAGAAACAGTGAGACCTGGGAAAGGTACTGTTGATCCACACTGATGCATGCAGGCATGTCTGGATGCGTCAGCTGGCATGCACTATCAGTGGAGAGGACACGGCATAAGCACTGGCCATACAGACAAATATTTGCGTAAAGTTTACAACACTTTTTTTGGAAATTGTGCCTGTTAGTTAAAATTTATGTTTGGGCATGACCTTGAAGGTTCAGCGCCAAAACATTTGGGTTCTTCTTTGTGCTCAGACTCTGCACTTCTGCTTGAGTTTCAGCATCTTCCAGGACTCATTTGTGGGACCCATGGCAAGTCAGAGCCTCTTCTTCTACCTAATTTTTGTTATTTGTTATGTCAGACCGCGATGCCTCAGTTCTTACCGTACTTTGAGATCCATGGTTGAAAACGTGGGATGGGGGCTGTGGATGAGTATTTCCTTGGGAACAAAGGCACGGCTGGAAGGTTTGGGAGTGCAGAAGGTCTGGTTTTCAGAAAGGCGGTGTCTCAAATGGTGTTTCTTGTGGTGGAAGCTGGTTTAGGGACTGTGTTTCCAGAGGAAGGAAAACATGACAGTTTGTTGCGTGTACTCTGAGAAGAAGATGTCGCCTGGAAGGGAAGTTCTGATCCCCCTGCAGAATTACAGCTATCCTTCAAAGGAGAGCCACAGGGTGATGAGACCTGGACACCAGATCCTCTGCCACCTGCTGGTTTGTCCTCTTCCTAAATTCCCAGGTTTGGAGGTCTGTTTGTGCCAATGTCTGTCCCTGTGACACCTTGCATGGTACTTCGCTCTTTGCTGCAGAAATACCACCTCTCCACTGCTGTCTTTCTCAACTTGGAAGAAGATCCTTAGAACAATCTGACTTGCATGCCAAAGCAGTCAGTTGAAGTCCCTCAAGATGCATTTACCATTGATGCTCTTGGTGTTTTGTTTCTGTGGCCACCCAGGAGCCTGGGGTTGCATGGGACCATCAACCAGCACAGTTAGCCCATGGAGCAGAGGGTGGGAGATGCTGCTGAAAAGTCACCTCTCTCAACTACCAGAGAGCTGGTCAACAGGGCCAGGGAAAGTGGTGGCAGGCGTGGAGTGGGTCCCCATGCCTGGTTAGGCCAGGCAGAGCCTGCTGGAGCAGCTGATGGGGCGGGGGGGGGGGGCGCGGGTTAAAATTCTCGTTTCTTCACGCTGGGTGAGANGGGTGGGGAGCGGATTAAAATTCTCGTTTCTTCACGCTGGGTGAGAATGATACAGTGGATTAGGCTGGGAGCTGCTCCTGGCTGCGGTGCTCTGCTGAATTAGCAACATGTTTGAATGAGATAAAAGGGGCAGCTTACCCCATCGCCCTCGTTCCACTAATCCCACTACAGCTGTGAAATGAATAGCAGCAGATCCGCTTTACTCCCTTCACTGACTATTTTCTACACTTGAGACCGATGCAGCTCCGTGCCGCTTTACCAAACCTGGCCCTGCGGGCGGATTCCTGCTCTGGCCAGATGCTCATTCTTCTGTGAAGGCTACCTATCCCTGGCCCTGTCGGGACAGGGGACTCTTGGCAGAGCATGAAGGACCAGAGAGTGGGGCTGGAAGCCCTGGGCAGAGCCTGTCTACCTCACCATAGCCTTACAAGGGTCCTTGTCACCCTGGTGTCTGGCCACCGATGTGCTGGAGGAGGGAAAAGGCAGCCCTGTTATAGCAGGTCACCTCAGCAGCGTGTAAGCGGTGAGTGTTTCTACTGCTTCTCACTAGGAGTGTGTTAGGCAACTAAACTGAGGATGCTCCATGGTCCTGCAGCTGGGGCTAACTGGCTGGCTCTGCTCCCACCCCACCTCCACTTCACTGATGGCACTTCACCTTGTAGTTGCATCTCTTACTTGTCCATGGTCATCCCAGTCTGGAACTGGTCACACAGGGATGTGAGTAATGTTTCTCAGTGCTGGAGGTGGTCCCACCAGATTGCTAGTGGGGATACCATGGGGCATACAGCAACCTCAAAGGGTCAAGAGTGCCCTAGTGCACTTTCTTCTCTTTCAAGTGGGTCTCAGCATGCTTCAGGCTGCCCCTTCACACAAGGATGTGCATGTTGCAGTGCAGACCTTATGATAACTTAGGACCTCAATTCCCCATCTCCCTTCATGCGAAGAAAGATTTCTGGAGGAAGACGAGAGAAGACGACTGTAAATACCCAGGTAAAGATTCTGCATGCTAGAGTTTGGAGCAAGGAGTTGCAACTAGTTGAGCTGCTCCTGGCACCGAAACGGGTTAGTTAGTGAAATGCTAGTGCCGACTGAAACATTAGTGCCGATGACACTAAGCTGAGTGGTGCGGTCGATGTGCCAGAGGGATGAGATGTCATTCAGAGGGACCTGGACGAGCTAGAGAGGTGGGCCCAAGCAAACCTTATGAAGTTCAACAAGGCCAAGTGCAAGGTCCTACACTTGGGCTGGGACAATCCTCGTTATCAATACAGGCTGGGGGACGATGTGATAGAGAGCAGCCCTGCGGAAAAGGACTTGGGGGTACTGGTGGATGAAAAGCTGGACATGAGCCAACAATGTGTGCTTGCAGCCCAGAAGGCCAATCGCATCCTGGGCTGCATCAAAAGAACTGTGGCCAGCAGATCCAGAGAGGTGATTCTGACCTTTTACTCTGTTCTTGTGAGACCCCACCTCAAGTACTGTGTCCAGCTCTGGAACCCTCAGCACAAGAAGGACATGGACCTGTTGGAGCGGCTCCAGAGGAGGGCCACGAAGATGATCAGAGGGCTGGAGCACCTCTGCTATGCGGACAGGCTGAGAGAGTTGGGGTTGTTCAGCCTGGAGAAGAGAAGGCTCTGGGTAGACCTTATAGCGGCCTTCCAGTACCTGAAGTGGGCCTATAAGAAAGCTGGGGAGGGGCTGTTTGCAAGGGCATGTAGTGATAGGACAAGGGGCAATGGTTTTAAACTAGAGCAGGGTAGGTTTATATTAGACATTAGGATGAAGTTCTTTACCATGAGGGTGGTGAGACACTGGAACAGGTTGCCCAGAGAGGTGGTGGAGGCCCCATCCCTGGAGACATTCAAGGCCAGGCTGGATGAGGCTCTGAGCAACCTGATCTAGTTGAAGATGTCCCTGCTCACTGCAGGGGGGTTGGACTAGATGACCTTTAAAGGTCCCTTCCAACCCAACACATTCTATGATTCTATGATTCTATAATTCTATGATCACATTGTTATCACAGTGAGACCAGGAGTCACAACAACTGGATGTCATTCCGCTGGAGCTGGGGAGCTCATAGGTGTTCTTCTCCCTGTAACTTAAAGACTAGGATTCATCCCTTCTGTTTTGGGAGTCTTCACATAGATGTCTCTATCTGAGTAGGTGTTTAGGCTCCTGTTACAACTGGATGTTTAGATCTGTGCCATCCACAAAGATGAGAGAGTAAATTTTCCACTTGGATGTAGTTTTCTGCTTTAGCAAGAGTGGAAAAGTTTCCTCAGCACCACTAACTGTGTCAGCTCATTCTCAATCAATGGGAAAGGGGACCTGTCATGGTGGTGTCTCCACTGCAGACACACCGTTTCGCCAGATGAATCCCATCAAAAAGCCTTTTATCCAGATCTCCATGGCATGGGTGTGTAAAACACACCTACTGTAGGATTAGACCCATCTGATTGCATGAGAGGTCACCCAGATTTGGAAGTAGGAAGGCTGGAAAAACTTTGGTGTGTTTTCCTCAAAAGTCTGTATATGCACATTCAGAAATAGTTCAGCTGGAAACAGCTGTTCCCGAGGAAAGTTCAAGAGAGCCCACAAGGAACCAAGATGCAAGATAATTGGGCTGTGTCTTGCAGAGTGACTTTAATCAGGTGGTCTGAACACCCAGGACATCTCTTGGTGACCCATGGGAGCCAGAGCTCATCTACTTGTCTCCTTATTTTCTCATTCTGCAGGACATCTCATGCCATCCTGGCCATGGGTCATTCATTGCTCCAGCACAATTTTCCCCAACCTTCTGCCTCCAAAATACCAGTTCCCAGCTGTGAATGTGGACGTGGACCTTCCTACACGCAGATCCCATCAGTGCACAAAAACATCACCTTTGCTGATCCAGAGCTGCAATTAGTTGATGTTTTTCTGCAGTTATGGCCTAATTTCAGCATGATGAGTTTAAAAGTGTTTGCCTGATGAGCAGCAATTCTGATCCCATCATCTCCAGGTGTGGCTGGTCCCAGATACAGACATAGAAGAAAAGCCTCCTACCAGCAAGGTGAGGCAGATGATCTGGCCCTGGTCTGGGTTTGCATGTTGGGTTAGATTCAGCTCCTTTAAAGTTTGTTGGCACCAAGTTTGAAGCACCATCTGCAGAAGGTGGTGCTGGATCCCTTGGGCAGAAGGGATGGTGGTGTGAGGGTGTCCTGAACAGAGGTCACACCTTGCCCAAAAGTCCCAGTCTATTCTCCTCATCCACTGCTTGGACAATCAGGTAATCAAATGAAGGTGCACATCTGCATTTGCATCTCCACCCCAAAAGGTGGGTCCTGTTTGTGTGTCATCACCCACAGTTCCCCTCCACATCCTGCTGGCCCACAGTCCCCAGTGAGGTGGCATCCTTCACATTATCAATTTCAAAGACGTCTTTATTAACAGGACAATGGAAGAATAAGCACTTTCCTTTATTCATTTACCCGCTGTCTGATAATATCATATTGATGATAATTTTCCTTTAATGGACCATTTGCAGTAATTATGATGCAGCGGGTGAGTAATTGTATCTGACGCCCGATGCCTCCTACGTAACTCTGCAAACTTAATTCACTTGATTGTCTGAGAGGGAGGGAGAGAAGGAGCGCGACAGAGAGAGGACTGTCTCACAGGCCTCTTTCCTCTCCCAAATGGCAGTAGAGCAAATTATTGCTTCTTGTCCTTCTGCAGCCCACAGACCTCTGAAGAATTTGCTTCAGGAACTCTTGATCAATAAGGTGACATGGTCCTTTCCCTTTTTCTTCCCTTTCCATCAGTTCCCAAATTGTACTGTCTCCTTTGCAAACTCACGTTCCCCATTTTCACCCTCCAGCATGACTTTCAACTGTTGGTTGAGCCATCCACTTGGATGAAGCAGATGGTGAAAACTGTCTCTCCCGCAGGCACCACTTTGCACTCTTTATATTATGTATCTTGTTTCTAGAAGGACCGTGGTTTGTGCCCTTCATGGGAGTTGCCCTCCAGGGACCCCAGGCAGGAGAATTGCTGCATTTAATGATGTGTGCGATAGTAACACCTACAAGAGAGGCTCTTTCATGCTCTGAACCTTGCAAAATCAGAAGAGAAATGGATTCCCTGTCCTAGCTGCTCATCTTCCTGACTACAGCAGCGTGGTGCGGCCTCCATCAGATATTGCTATGCCGGATTCACTCCAGCCAGTCCTGCCTTAGTGTCTTTCTTTAAAAAGTGCCAAGTAGCCCTGCCAGACCTGGGATAGACCCATGCACAGACTCTCCACCGTTCCCTCCTCCTCTATGGCTTGCTGACATGGATGCATTCTGTGGGGGGCAACAAGCAGACCTCCAAAGTGGCTGTAACCCTCTCCGGAGTGGTGTGGTGCTGGGAGAGGGGCTGAGCTCTGTTCCAGGCTGTACTTTGTAAGCTGAATCAGGCCCAGGAGCAGCAGGCGGTGGCACCTCTGTGATGGTTTCTGGATTAGCCAGGCTGTTACTACACTGATATGCTCAGCCGTTAACACCTTTGAGTGTAGAGTGTGGAGATGTCCTAGAAAGCAAGAGGAGGAAGAGGTGAATGGCTATGGATCAGCTACCACAGGCTGCAGGCTCTGTTCACAAGGGTTGCGGGAGCGTGGACCAGACCCTCATGTTACTTAACTGCCATGTTGCCCTCCCCTGTCCACAGCTGGTCTGGATGCAGTGCTGCTGCAAGTAGTGCTCTGGGAATCCACCCATGATTGCTTTCCCAAATTTCCTGCTGCTTGCACAGGGTAACATCTGGAGCTGGTGAGGTGGAGACACTTTGGCAGATGAGCAGTGATAGGAGAGGTGGCATGGGGCCTCCAGGTGAAATGCTATCAGTAAAAAACATGGAGCAAATGAAATCTGTTCCCTTCCAATCTCACAGGCTGTCCAAGTTCCTTCAGTTTCCAGGCAGTCAATAGCACTTCTGTTGAACACCTTGGGTCAGGCTGGAGGATGGTCTTGCAGCAGACAGCTGCGCACACCCCTGTTGGTGCTGGGTAGATGCGGCTGGGGAGAAATCCTTGACTCCTGTACACACCTTTCCATGCAAACCATCCAGAAGATAGAGCCTGAGTGTGCTGCATCACACACTTGACACTGACCCACTTGGTCAGATAATGGTCCTTCCTTCTGGGTCCTTCTCTGTAGGCAAGAGGGACCTCAGGGAATGAGCCTCTGAAAGGCTCCACGTTCAGAGCACCTCTGTGAAAAAAACATGTTCCCCTGCTGTGGTCTAGCCCTAAAGTCCATGGGAAAGCTCTGTCTGTGGCTGAACTCAGTGCTAGAACCAGGAGCTGCGCTCAAAGGAAAAATAAGCCATAGCATGATCTGATTAACTGTGAGTAGGGTGCAGCCAGCAATATATCCTTGCTTGGGAGAATGGAACTGGGAAACAGTCCATCTCAGATTTGAAGCTGTTGGCCCAAGTCTCTTTGGAAGTCACGCCAGAGCCAGCATCACATGAGTACAAGGCATTGGTGAGGGGGTGAAGTTGATCAGCTCAAGTCGGGGATGGGCTGAAGTTGTGGGGGGATGAACGCGGACACTGGTGGGCGGTGTTCTTGGTAGTGATGCAACCAGCTTGCTCAAATCCGTGGGTTCATCCAGTGGGAGCTGGGGAGAACAGCAGAAACCCAGAAGGGAAATTTGGACAGGCAGAGAATCTGGGTATGTTCTTAAAGCAGGGCAGATATAAAAACATCAGGTTCATCAGCATTCTTGAAATTGGATTGGAATGGAAATGAATATTTCTTTATGTACTTCAGCAGATTGACTATTTGGAAAAAAATTGACTTTGGCCAATTGAGACATTTGGTTGTAAGCAGGCTGCAATATTTTGTTTCAATTAGGAACACTCCAAGTTGGCTGCAAGTTTTGCTTTTTTTTTCAAGATGAATTTGAATAGTTGTTCCCAGCTGCAAAATGAAAATGTATCTTTTAATGCATTTCATTCTATTTTTAGTTTCTTGGAATTAGGAAGGGAACTTAAGCACCAAAAATTCAATGGAATTGAAATGTATCTGAGAAATGCTTCGATATCGTTAAAACTCAATTTTTTGGCTATAAGAGATTTTCAGTAGAAAACTTCTCCCCAAGCTCTGCTCTCTGGGAGATTAGTGAGTGATAAACTCTACAGCTCTGTGTAGACCAACTGATGTCTTTGTACCATTTGCAGCAGAGGTCTGGGGAGAAGTGCAACCCCCCTCTTATCTCCTGATTTTTGTCTCATCCTCACTGAGGGATTGCCTCTGATTTCAGCATTTTCTCCTGGGCTTCATTTCTGGAAATTAGCTGTTAAGACAAATGAAGGTCTTAGATTTTCTCACGTGCGTGGCTCTATCTACCCACCCATATCCCTCCATTTCAAGGAGCTAAAGCAGCTCTCTGTTTGGTCCAGCTTTCCTTACCCATGAGAAATTGTTCATGGGAAAATGAAATGTGATGCTCTTGGGCCCATGTGGTTGAGTTTTGCCTCTGTTTCCTGGGGATAGAACGATGGTTTCTGGGACTTGTTGCAAGCTCTCCATGGTTCAGATGATAGCTCCTGGAAGTACAGAGCACAGATTAGCCTGAGAAAATGGCCTCTCCATCTGGGACAAGCATTTGCAATGATGCTTCTGCCAAGCCTGGATGGTTTGAGGTGGCCAGCTTCAGCTCTTCCAAGTGAGCTGTGACAAGCAGGGCCATCACGCGAATCCTGGTTGGGACACTATGTGGAAGCCATGCTGGAGTCCTCCTTCTCTCTGTCCTCTGGAGTCTCCTTTTCTGGAGATATTCAAAACCCTATCCAGCTACTCTAGATGAACCTGCTTTGGCAGAGGGGTTGGACTAGATGATCTCCAAAGGTCCCTTCCAACCCCTACAATTCTGTGATTCTGTGTTTCTGGAGGCTGCATGTGCTAAACTAAATTAGCGTAATTTAGTAGCCCAGGTGAGGGCTGCTCTCCCATCTCAAGTGCCTGTTTTCCTCATGCCTGAGACCACGCTCTAGCAAATTGTATTACATAAGAAGGAGTTAGATACCAGCTTAGGAAGGCCACATCTAGAAAGGCATGGATTTTCTCTTCTGCAGAGCACAAGTCAGGTCCTCATGCACTTGGATGCGATGCTAAACAAGGGTGTGGATCTATCTCTGGATGCAGTTCTACCTGGATGCTGTGCTAAATGCCTGCCTGCGTAAGATGCTCTTGTGGGAAGCAGAGTTTGGGTGTGTGAGGTACCGGCCCTGGGGCCAGGCTGTCCCATATCCCAGGGGTCAGCAACAGTTGGAGACCATGAGCCAGATGAATGTAAAGGCAGTGCAGCCCATGCATGCAGCACATATGCATACACACCTCACGGGAGAGGAAGCAGCCGACTTTTGCTTTAGAAACAGAGATATGGCTTCCCTGCTCCATGTGCTGAAGGTGGCTGGTCCTTCACAAATTACAGTCCTTCCTCTGTGGGAACCAGTGATGTTTTATGAGAATTAACAGGAAACCTGTTCATTAGCCCAGGAGTGTAATAGTAATTTAGATAGGGGTTGGGTGCCAATTATTTTTTTTCTTTACCCTTGGTGATCTTCATAGCAGAATAAGGTAGATCTGCACCCTGCGTGTTGCTGAAACTCCAGTCAGAACTGGGCATGCGTTGTATTTGAATAGGCTCTCTTTAGGATTAATGGTTATTCCTCTTCTTCTCCATTACTCTTTATAACTGAAAGATTCTCCTTCAGTGAAGGCTGAAGGATACAGCCATTTACTAGGAAGAAGACCTCCCTCTCTCTAAAGTGTCGGTCTCTTTGCTGTTCCTGATAGGACTGAAGTCGGCACTGCCCTTAGTCTGGAGTAATTTTGAGAAAATTATGGGTGCCCTTTATTTTTCTGAATGGGACCAAGCCATTCACAACATAAGGGATCACCGTCTTCTCTCACGGGACTGTGACATCAGTCCTAAAACACAGTTAAAGTTGGCAGTGCATATCAGTAATTATGGCAAAATAAATTACAGGGATGTTACAATTATCCTGGAGCCAAGGGCAATAAACCTAGACATGTAGAGTTAATGTTAAATTTAAAAGAAATCCAATATGTTAAGATGTAGAGTTTCCCAGTACCCAAAGAGCCTTAACTCTGCCCTTGGTCAGCCCCTCTAGTCTTCCAATCACATTTCAAGTCATTGAAAATTGGTAGAGAATCTATGTTTTCTTTTTGAGGATGAATATGAATATTTTCCCCCCATACTCTTTCACAAAGGAAAGCCTTTTAAAAATAACCAAGTTTATTTTCTTCTCTATTCTGAGGTTCCTGATGAGGGAGAATTTTGTTTCTACAGGTCAGGAAAATGTTTATGTCAAGTGGCAAAAAATTTACCAAGAAGCTTAAAATAATAAATACCCCCTTTCTCAACAAATCAAATATAATTGCATATTTTAAACTTTTGCACAATTTGGGAGGAAGAACTAGTTGGGAAGAAACTGGGCAGCAGGTACAGTCTTTTGGGAAACTCTCCTCAGACATGGTTGATTCATTGTCCTGTGGAAAGCTTCCACCTTGCACATGCTGGGCCAAGAGATCCAGATGACAAACATCTCCTGGTGAACCTGGGAAGGAAATTGGAATAGGAGGGAAAGGACTAAGAGTGGCTGGGGACAGCCTGGGACTGTGGTGAGATACTCGGGTGTGGTTTGGGATGGATTATGTCCCTAATGGTGAATAAAACAGAGCTGATCCCCTTCATCGGTCCTGAGGATAACCCATGTCTGTGTATCTGAACTCGTTACCTCCTGGAGCAGGATGGTCCCATCCAAACTGCCACGAAAGTGGCATTTTGGTGTGTCTTCTTCAGCTGGGAAGGCACATCTTTGTGAAAACTTTGATCTACAGAGCTTTGAGAGAGATGCAGGAGGGCCACAAATGTTGGATCCTCCCATCTTTATGGCCACCACAGCCAGGAGATACAGGAAGAACAAAGATGTGATGGAAATGGCAAGAGCTGGATCAGATTTCCCAGTGAATCTCTTCTTTCCCCTTCCCCTCACTGAGAAATTCTTTCTCTTTGTTTGGTTTTTCATTTTGGTGGTGGTGGGTTTTTTTTTCACGGGGATTATCCCTTGACTTGTTGATTGTGTGCGTTGTCACCCAGTTTAGATGTGTTCCAGCTCTCCCTATTTTGACCATTTCACTGATTTCTTTCCACAGAAGAGTCTTGAATCAGGAAACTGACTCCAGGCTAATACTGGGGTAGCAAATGCATCCTCTGAATTCAAAGAAAAGGGCCTCATTCCCTTCATTTCTTGATTCTGAGGACAAGAAGAACAAGAAGGCACTCCCCTTCTTTGATCCTGCAACGTATATGCTCCATTTCCAAAGGGTCACCAGTGGTTTTCTCACCCCTCATCCATATCTACAGGGATTCTCAAAGCTCTTCTCCTCAATAAAAGTACTTTTGGTGTCTTGATGCCAGCCAGGAAACACTTCAAGGACACCCAACAGGACTATCTTGCTGGTGGTGAAGCACACAGCCTTTGGAGTTGCTGGCAGCTCACACATTCTGCACAAAGTCTTGATGGCAACATCAGCCTGTCTGCTGGACTTACCCTTGGCTGATCAATTGCGGAAGTGGAACCACAGATGACTGATGTGACCTGAAGGCTGCCATAGACCCTTCCTGGGGACAACATCAGTGCTACCTGAGAAGGGCAAGGTTGTGCCTGCAAATCAGGCTTGTAGGTCAGGACCCACAGACTGCATCATCTGTATTGGTATTAAACCTGCAATGAAGAGTTCATTGCTACTTCTGACTGAATTGCCTGCAATCAACTCTTGAAACAATGGGCAGTATCAAAAAAAAGGCAGAATAGTAATTTTGCTACTCAGCTGAGCTGGGGACAAAAGGGGAAGATTTAGCAGCATTACTGAAATACTCTGAAGCCCCCAAGACTTTGTGCTCATGTTGACCTGAATTTCTCAGTTCAGGCTGCCCATCAATCCCAACTACCCTCGCAACAAAAGACTTTTGCATGTCACCTTCCTTCTTCTTGCATGGGATGCTCTCAAGACAAGTGGGATGGATGGAGAGCCGGGCTCCATCCCCTTGCTTCTCCGTGCACTGCTGTGCATGCTGTGATGATCAGCAGTGCTGGGTACTCGTGGTAGATGAGTAGGCAGCAGAGATCAACTTGGCTTGCTCCAACACAGCTGTGTAGATGCCCCCTGGTTGGGTTAGGTCAGCCCTATGGCAACATATGTGACTCCCACAGGGATGCTGGCAGGTCAATGCCATCTATTCAGAAAGAGTGACAGATATTTTTTGGGATAAATGCCTTCCCAAAGGGCATTTGTATATGGACAAGCCTTGTTCCAGGGCTCTCTGGGAGCAGTAAAGTCTCTGGGCTTCTCTTTTAACTTTGGCAAAGAGTAGGATCATGACCAAGAGAAAGAAGAAACGAAGCCAAACCCAGCATCCTGCGTCTTATTTGAGACCCCTTTGTAGCTTGGCTGCCTCTCCCTTTCCACTCTGCCAATATCTTTCCACTTATGCAGTGGCTCTTAATGAGAATGAAGCGACTAATTTGGCCATCCTCGATGTCTTTATAACCCAAGCCCACAGCTACGACAAGCCAATAGCACTGAGCTAGTTCTACTGATTATTTTAATCTCATCATATGTCTTTTCTGGTCAATAAACTCCCTCTCAAATCAAATTGTTACTGAACATAACCTGACGCTAATGTCCATTGGACTCTGGGCTATAGCGAATAATGTAGTTTGTCATAATTAAGTGTACTGCCTAATTAATTGAGTGGTCAAGATGCTAATTAGCCAGGTTTATTGAGACTGGAGGAGTATGAAGGGCAATACTGCAGCTCATCAAAAGCACTGGGACTAGAAATAAAGTCCATCTCCCTTCCCTCTGCCCTGACAGGCAGACAAATCTCTGGGTACATAGATTTACAGATTCTGAGCAACAATCAAAGATGGAGATGAACGGGGTCGTGCTGGTCTTGCTGACTTCTTTTCAGTGTGGCTAAGGTTTCTTAGCCTTTACTCCCCTTTTCCACCCATTCTTCTGGTTCGTCTATCACTGCAGCCTAACTCGGCTGTCTCCTCAGTCCTCATCTGACACTGCCTGCTGCATCCATCCCCCCCCCTCAGATGAGGGACAGCAGGGCTGCCATATTTTCCTCCAGGACTGCCAATAGATATGTGGGACATGTGATGGGTCATCCATATGCAATAAGTTACCTGAGAGCAGCAGTTCATGACTTTTCCTGCCCAACTTGTTTTTTCAGTCCTCCAGTGATGGGGTGTCTAATCCCCAATGCTCAAATCCTCTTTCTTAGAAACCAGTTGACTGACCTGAAACCTCCTTTTGTGGTTCAAACTTAAGGACCTCTTGCTCTCTCCCCGTACATTGCCTGTATCAGGAATAGTGTTTCCAGCAGGACTAGGGAAGCGATTGTCCCCCCGTACTCAGCACTGGTGAGGTCCCACCTTGAAAACTGTGTTCAGTTTTGGTCTCCTTACTACAAGAAAGACATTGAGGTGCTAAAACATGTCCACGGAAGGGCGACAAAGCTGGTGAAGGGTCTAGAGCACACGTCTTATGAGGAGCAGCTGAGGGAACTGGGGGTGTTTAGCGTGGAGAAAAGGAGGTTGAGGGGAGACCTTATCACACTCTACAAATACCTGAAAGGAGGTTGTAGCAAGGTGGGGGTCAGTCTCTTCTCCCAATTATCAAGTGATCGGACAAGAGGAAATGGCCTTGAGTTGCACCAGGGGAGGTTTAGATTAGATATTAGGAGATATTTCTTCACCAAAAGGGTTATCAATCATTGGAACAGGCTGCCCAGGGAAGTGGGGGAATTGCCATCCCTGGAGGTATTTAGAAGACGGGTAGACGTGGTGCTGAGGGACATGGTTTAGTGGTGGTTTTGTCAGTGTTGGGTTGATGGTTGGACTCAATGATCTTAAAGGTCCCTTCCAACCTAGGCAATTCTATGATTCTACGATTCCATGATTCTATGATTCTATGACTCTATGAACCATGGAGAAAATATTTTTCCCTTTCTGTTTTTAGGAGCCTTTCACAAGAAGTCAAGAAAAGAATAGAGACTGTGCATCTGAAGGAGAGTCTTCAGCTGAGATCTGGACTCTAGTCCTGGCTTTGCCACTGGCGGCCTTAGAGAAATTAGAGTGGTGTATCTCAGTTCCTCAACCAACTAATGCCCCAGAGATCCTTCAGGACGTCTCAAGTTTGTTTACATTGCAATATAGTGGCAGGATTGGGAAGAGAGGGGGTGCACTTTGGAAATGAAGGAATATTTAATATGGATTTGCAATTTCATTTTTGCAGCAAGGAGGATCTGAGCATGCCCAGGGGGATTCAAGTGTTGGAGACAACCAAGAAGACCCAGCCCAAGCCTGGTACCTGGGTAGGGAGAGATGAGTCTTTATTTCACCTTTGCTTCTGTTTGGAAGTCTTGGAGACCAGACAGCTACCAATGGAGCTGATATCCATGGAGAGCAAACGTGGTATGTTTAAAGTGGAGGGGGTAATTTAGAAATAATCCCGGATTCCCATGTTGTTGAAGATGCAAGTGTGCCTCAGGATTACAGCCTCCCTCATGATGGAGGTGCACTTTGGAATTCCCTTGGGAGGACTGCTCAGATATTTCCCCAAATTGCTGGGCTCAGGAACATGAGGGACGTAGAGTCAAAAGGACCTCATCCCCTATCCATTCTCTCATCCCTTGTACACTTACAAACACTGAACATGCAAAACGTAAAAAATGGTTTATATCACATTTCTACTCAAGGTGATGAGACTCCCTGTTTTGGTCAGAGTTAAGTGTATTGGCAAGGAAGATGCACCCATCCCACCAGCTATAAAAAGTGCCTTGATTTTGTGGGCAGCATCCACCAACCCTGCCCTCTAATATTTATTTATTTTAGTGCCTGAGTTTTATAAATGCTGTAGCAGATTCCCCTCTCTCCTAAATCCACTGCAGGCAACCAAAGCTTTTGACCTTGCAAATGCCTATTGCTTTCAATGGTCTGTGGCCAGATAGCTTGTTTTCCTTCCAATTGCTTTCGGTTTCAAACAAATAGCGTTGCTGTGGGTAAAGCTCAGCCCACATTCCAATATCTCACCACATAATTGCACTGAATTTGACCACAAGCTAATAAGTAAAACTGCTCTGCAGTCAGGTGCTTAAATTCTCCTCTCGCTTACATCTGTGAAACGACCCGAGGATTAGTTGCATTTTGTAGCCCTGGCAAATGAGTCCTTCTGTGCCAGGGTCTCTAAACTCCTAAAGGACATGGTGGTTTCTGCAACAGAGTCTCTCTCCTCCATGGGGAGAGCAGACAGGAGCAAAAAACCTTTAAGCAAACTTTCTATGCCTGCATGTACACCTCATTTTTAGCTGTTTCTCTTTTGAGAATCTCTGGGTAGAGACGCCTGTACAACACTGAGCCTTTCAAGCTATGATTATCCCTAATTTGCAGAACATTTATTGGAAAAAAAATAATAATCAAATTCCTAATAGTCAAAACTCTCACTTTCCAGTAGAACAGCAGAAATTTGGCTTGATGTTCCTGAAAACTGAGAGATCAGAGCAACCCACAACTCTGGTGATCTATAACCCACCACCAGGATGATCTGTCTGGAGAAGGATTGCTCTGCACTTGCCCTGTTTCACCTATTCTTTCCCCAAATATCCACAACGAGCACTTTTGGGGAGGAAATATAAGATCAGATTTGTGTATTCTGACTATATACTTATCCAACCTTGCTGTCTAATCAGAATCAGTAAAACGCATGTTCTTAACACTTTCATTGCAACAGGAAATTCTCTTCAGTAATTAATGATTGAAGATTTGCAGGAGATCAAAAATAAGCCTTGGTCTTTATGGGTACAAGTGGCAGATCAAAAATTGAGGAACGATTTATCGTGTAAACTAGTAGTTGTGAGGTTTTCCTGCTAATGTACCTTATTGTTAACGGGTTAGACAAAGTGAGGATGTAAATCCTGGTCTCAGACATATTAATGATATTTGCTGTTTGGGTCTAATGAGGGCAAAACTTGACCAAATTAAGCTGAGGTAGGTTTGTGGGGAAAAAGGGTCTGCCTGAAAAAAATCTTAACCTGCATCCTCTTTCTAGTTTTCCCTTGTAAAAAACCAGTGTTAAACAGCTAAAAGAAATACCAACTTTTTATATCATTTAATTGAACAGAGCTTAACAAACATGTTCGGGTGGGAGATTTCAGTTGGGAAAGGACAACTCAACACAAATTGGGAAAAAACAACATTTGCAAGGGCACGTAGTTTTCATCCCTGTATTTGTACGGAATTATGGCAGCATTTCAATCAAGTCAGAAAGGTTTGATCTTATTTTGTGATTTCAATGTGCAGAAAAATCAAAGCATAGATGGCTTAAGAAATATTTGCAGAATTGTTCCTTTCATCAAAATTCTTATGTATATACGTATACGCACACAAATAAAAATAAAATTATAAATACTTATACATGAGAATGTATCCATGTCTTTTATATGTATAAATAAATATGTATATCTTGATTTGGGATGAAGCAGGATAGGAAATTTGAAAACGTGACCCAGTCTAATACCAGCAGTATCACTCAGTTGATATATTTTCAGTCATAGATTTAGTAAAACAGCTTATTCCCCATCAATTTCCTGATGTGGTACATTTTTGGATTTTCTTTTATTTGCTCTGCAATGGGGACTAACATCCATCTCCTGACAAATAGGTTATACCTGTATGCAGAAGGCTGTTAGAAGCACAATTTTGTAACTGTCTTAAAACTAAAATATCTTCTTCCTGCAATCCTATAGCCTGCTTTAATTGTAAAAAATTAAATTCCAGCTTTAAATGCGTATGAATGTATATATGGTAATGCAAAATTTCTTTCCCCTTCTCCCCAAATTTGTGCCTTTTTTTGGGGATAAGAAATAAGACTGAATCTAGCAGGGGATTTCTGTCCTTCTGTTCCCATGGCAGCTGGTGGAATGAGGTCCTAGTACCAAGTCTCTGGTCCATTTGGGGGATAACTTTGCCATGTGATGGATGTTTTTTCTCCTGGACAAACAGATGATGAACAGCTGATAGCAATGCCTCTCCCCACCCTGGGCATCTCTTCTGGATTGTTTGGTTTAAAAATAAATTCCGGGATGGCCAGGGGATCCCGGGGGGAAGGGAGGGTGGTATGAAGTCCTCAAGAGTATTGAGGAAGGAATGTCCACCACCACGCTCTTCCCTGGTGAGATGGAAGAACTACCCGCTTCGCTTGCAAAGGCATCTTTTTGAGAACATAGCTGACGTTCCCTGCATGCATTGGCTGGTGGGGAGGAATGTCCCCGAGGAATCCCCCTCCATCCCTGCCAACATCCAGGCTGGGGTCCTGACCCATCCCTACCCATGCAGGGGGACATTTCTCAAGCATCGTGCTTTGCCTCTGCTGCCACTGCTGCTGCCAAGCACCCCCAGCCAAAACGCATTAAACGGCTGTGCGGGACCTGCCATCTCTCTCGAATCCATCTTCCCTCGAATCGCTGTATTACAACCAAACAGGATTTGTTCCACTACAATTTGTCAAGATTGGACAAGGCCTCAAAGTTGGCGGAGACATATATTAAAGGTTTCTCAGGGATTGGAGCGAGAGAGGCAATTACCTTCCCGGGCTCAGAGATGAGGGACCGTGGCTCCCGTCCCTGTTGCATAGCACAGGAGGGCTGAAGGGGTTTTTCTTCCTTCCCTGCCAATAAATAAAAATAAGATAAAGACCCCCTCCTCCTCCCTCTCCAAACCACCACATGCTACAAGTGGAAACCTGAAACGACAGCGAGCTGGCTTGGTGGGGAGGACAGCTGCGTGTGTGCCGGTATCGCGGCCATCTGCATCCAGCCATGGTGGCCATCCCCCACCGCAGTGGCACTTGGGGGTAGACACCAGGACCTGCCCTGACCTGAAGAACCTGTCCCCAGAAGGGGCCAACGTTTGCCATACTCCTTCTCTGGCTGTGCCTGGTCCCTCCATGGCACCTGGTGGGGCTGGAGACCTTGCAGGGTGCTGGGGGATGAGATGGGGATGTACTGGGGATGGGTGCCCCACACATGCCACCCCAGCACCACAGGATGTTCAGTTGCACTCACCAACTCTTGTAAGCCTTTAATTTCAGGGAAGAGGGCTGGATCATGGGGAGGGAGGTGTCTGCCCTCATGGACCCTGGCAGGGGAAGGTGTAGAAGCAGCAAACAGTCATGACTGGGGTATCAGATGGGCCACTTCTGGGAAGGTGAGAGGAATGAGATCACGGCTCTGGAGGGATGCCAGCCCACCCGGGATGGGGAGATGGCATTTTATGCCAGGCAAACCACTCTGCTCCAATTGATGCAAACAGCACAACATCTTTGGGGGACTTGTGCTGCTTAGAGCTTACCTCCCTCCCTGTTATTTGCCCCCAAAAAATAATTTCCAGGACTCTCCCACCCTGGGAGGAGTGGGGAGTGGGGGAAGATTACTCCATGAAAGAGATTGTTTCTGAGGGAGGGTGTCTTTGAAAATGTCTCCTCTGCACAGTCAGGTGCGTGTTCCCAGGGCTGGCTCGTGTTAGCCTTCATTTTGGATAATCTGGAATAACTCCAGTGAAATCACTGGGGACTGCAGCGGAGTAGACCTAGCGTGAGTTGAAACAGAAATTAACCCTTGGCACATGCCCATGGATTTAGCTGAAGGCCCTTTGTAGGCAAAAGATTTTATTACACTGGCTTAAGTGGGCTTTGGATGGAGCCTCTAGAAAATGCAGTGGAGGGTTGCTAGAAACCTACCTAGCTAATTAATCAAATAAATCACCCACATTCACATTCAGCCATCTGAAATGGAGGTGGCACGGTTTTAAGTACTGCTCCAGGATCCCTGGCTTTGTATCTTCTGGATTATTATTATTTAATTATATTGAAGCTGCATTTGGAAGCTGGTAGGCACCAGTTACCAGGTGAGAGCTCCCTGCTTTATTATGAGTTGTGGAAAGATTTGATCTTTCTGTTCTGATGATGAATTTTCACTGATGATATTAAGCTTATTTCAAATTAGTTAAAATAAAAAAAAAAAAAAAAGTGTTTTCTATTTTGAGCTGAAAGGGAAGCGAAGAAATAACTCCCTACTGAGATTAATTCTTATCGTTTCAAGATATGATGACAGATGAAAAGGAACTTCAGAGCTGATATAAAATGAGATTCCTATCTTTGCAGGGGAAAAAGGGCCAATATTTTGTGGGAATTTTCATGGCAAATACATTCATTTATTTTTGTTGACAAAACATTGATTTGAAATACTTTGATTGCCCTGCTCACATCTGACAATAATTGTATATCTCATGGTGTTAATTTCTTATGGATTGTCAAAGAGAATTGAAAGCCAGACACATCACAAGTACAACAGGGAGAAGGATGGTTTTTAACTTTCCCTTTCATTTTGTTTATTAACACAGAATATTTCCCTACTTTGGTTTCTGGCTGAAGATTGCAGTTTCTTTCTTTCTTAAAGGCTCAGCCGTGCCGGCTCTGCTCTCCTGCTGATTTCTGTGCTGAACCTTTTCTAGCCTCATTTTAACACCGTTGTGTGCTGGGGAGTGAGGATTACGGCACCAGTAACCGCTAGGATTTTGCTTTTTGAGGTGTTCGAGTCTGTGCATTTCCCCTGGTGATGTACCCCATCGGGCCTCCATCCCTGAGCATCCTCTTCCTTGTATGAGTGATTTACAGGGTGTTATGCGTCAAGACTCTCTAACCAGGCCTGATGAAATCCCCTGACGTTTATTAATAATGAAATTACATTCAGGACAGGATCCCCTCTCCGTCAGGGCAGGAGGGGTTGTAAAGCTGATCGCATGCTTGTTTTTTTTTCCTAGTAGTTTAACTTCCCAGAAGCTGGATATTAGGAATAATTTTTACACTGAAAGGGTTATTAAGCATCGGAACAGGCTGCCCAGGGAAGTGGTTGAGGCACCATCCCTGGAGGTATTTAAAAGACGGGTAGACACAGTGTTTAGAGATACGGTTTAGTGATGTTTTTTGTCAGTGTTAGGTTGATGGTTGGACCAGATGATCTTAAAAGTCCCTTCCAACATAGGCAATTCTATGATTTGATGATTCTAAGCTGCTGGGTGACCTGCTAATGGAGGAGGGCTTGTCCAATGCTTAGGGCATCAGCGTGGGGCTTAAGAGATTGGGTTTGACACCAAACCCTGGCCAGACAGCTGGGAAAGTCACTTCATCTCCATGTAACAATGCAAAATGGAATTGGGACTATATTTTCAGCAGCTCTGCCCGACTAGAGCTCTTTGTAGCAGAGTTTCCCCGGTGCCTAAACTTGTCTGTTACCTGTGCAACCAAGGGAGGGTAAGAATCTTTCCCTTTTTACAGTGACTGCAATTAGCAGTCTTGCTTCATTACCTGCAAGAAAGGTGTGACTATGTTCATGACACTTGCATAGTGAGCCCCCAAACAAAGCCACGTGGCTCACATAAAGTACAGGTGATGTCTAAAGCCTCTCCATCACCCTCCAGCATTGAAGTGACGACATTAACTCTCCCTTCCCTAGCTCTGTAAGCCTGCAGGGGGAATAGGGAGTGAGATATTTTAGTGTGGAATCACAACTAATGGGGAAGCTCAACACCCCAAGGTGAAAACTGGGCTTCAAGCTCTGCCAGTGACGTATCCCATCATGGGGCATTTTGCCTCCTCCTGCCCATCTCCAGGAGCAACAGCAGGTTCAAGGGACCTGTGTAAGAACACAGAAATGCCCCTGAAATTCCTTCCCTTCCTGGCCTGGATTTGGGATGGGGGCAGGGGTGAGAGAGATCCTACTGTCCTTTACTGCAGTGGCTTTGATATCCATCTGGGAAAGCTTGCTAGGCCTTTCTCCCTCCCCTCACATCCCGCCCTCCTCCATCTCATTGTTATGATAATTTGTGTTAACACTCACCACTTTGTGGTTGTTTCTTCACTCTCCATCAGGGCGTCTTAAGACTTCCTCCAAGTGGAGGATCTACCTATTGGAGCATGGGGCTAACGTGGACATGACTACATCAGCAATTACATGCACCCGAAAGGGGTATAATTAGGAAACTGCTGATCAAACAGGCCTAATCTATTTGCAAACCACAGGAAGGACCAAGTGGAAGTTCACAGGGCTGACATGGTCCTTGGGACAACCCTATGTGCCCTTGTGTTGTGGCCCCAGAGGAGATGGGAGCAGCATGTGTGTGCAACAGCCCCTCCATTCCCAGGATGCCAGTCCCCACACTGGCAGCCAGGAAGGGGAAAGTTGGACAAGCTTCGTGGGAGGTTGGGTCTCCATTTCCACCTCGGCTCTCCTCCCTGCTCTTGGTGCACGGAGGGTTGCAGGACGAAGTCAGAGGTAGAATCATAGAATCATTTTGGTTGGAAGAGACCTTTAAGATCATCAAGCCCAACCGTTAACCTAACACTGCCGAGTTACTACTAAACCGTGTCCCTCAGCACTACATCTACACATCTTTTAAATATCTCCAGAGATGGTGACTCCACCACTTCCCTGGGTGGTGGTCAAAGGGCCCACAACAAGAATGCACTGGTATGACTGAGGCTGAGGCAGCTCCCAGGAAAGATGCCACTTAGACTCACTGTCTGCTTGTCTTTCTTGCCTCCTCTTGTTCTTTATCCCTGCTGCTTTCACCCTCTCTCCCTCCCTTGAGCTCCTTGCAGCCCTCCTGGCTGCTTTTCCCTGCTGGTGGGCAGCCCTGGCTGGATTAGGTCAGGGGGTTGTAGAGACAAGAAGAAGGGCGGAGAACCACGCCAATTTGTCCTGCTCGTCCCTGTCTCCCTATCTGTCATCCCCAGTCCAGATCCGCTTCCTCTCCTTAAACAAGATCTCAACTGACCGTAAGGCTTCTGTCACTCTGACTACCAAAATCAAACCCCTTCCCTCATCAAATCCCTAATCAGCCGGAACGGCACTGTAAGCCGTGCTAAATTGACTCCTCTTCGCTCCTTCTGCTGACCGCTGCCCTTCAACGAGCCAGCCCCATCTCTGACTCCGAGGGCAACATCACGTCTAATTATATTTCCCCTGCCTTTCCAAATCCTCTCAGGCGTCCAGACAAGCACAGGTATTGAGGAGGCTGGGAGGATTAGCAGAGAACCCAGTCACGTATTGCAGCGGGAAACATCTTGCAGCTGTGTAGGTTTGCATGCTTGGGAGGGATGTCCATGGGGGCAGGCATGAGAAGGCTCCTGCTTGTAGGGACCGTGCAGCAGGCAAGAGTCCTGTTGGAAGTGGTGGTATGGTTAGACCTTGCAGGATAACGTGGCAAAACTGCCCCTTCCCAGGAGAAACTGGTTCCTTTCTGTCAGCCCAAGAGGGAGGAGAAAGGGGTGGAGGGAGGCGGAGGAAAGTTTTGCACTCTGGTGGCACTCACATGCCCTCCAGGGTTGTCCCTCAGCTTGTTTTCCAGAAGAAAAAAATTATCCATGTGTCTACAGCCAGACACTGAAAACATGACTGCAAATCGCTTTTTGCTAATTATCCCAGGAGTCTGAAAACATATTCGAGAAGGAGGGACCGAGGTTTCCTAACTGTGACGCAAGAGAAGAAAAAATCATGAGCAGTGATTTCAAAATGCCCTTCCTGGAGAACAAACTTGATGAAGTCTCCTCTGCTGCTGGGCCAGACTGGCCAAGGGAGGCCAGAGCTTCTGGGACCATGGGAAGACATGGGAGGATGGGCAACCATCCCACTCTGGAGCTGAGATGATATTCAAATTTGGACTGATGGCCTTAGCCACGGTAGCAGTGCAGGGACTAAAGCACCCTCAAACTAGGGTGAGAAGGTTGGTGGAGATGGTAGTAATGTGAGGGGGTAACACTCATCTTAGCTAAGCCAGCAGTGAAAACCTACTCCCAAGGTATGGGCAGTCAGGATAAAGGGAAGAATGTGATTTATTCCATTTTCCCCATTCCTCAGGATTTTTCCCAAGATGCCGTGTTCCCGTTAGAAACAGCTCGGTGTCAAATCTTGGGGCTGCATTTTCATCCAGGAAAGGTGAATGGATTAATGGATGAGGGAATGTAATTAATTTGATTATGCATAAATAAACTTGGGCTTTGGAAATGGAATTAGTGCGGGATGTTTTAATCAAAGGAGAAGATGAATAGGCAGTCGGATAATGCCCAGGCACTGGTCACAATATCCACAATTTACAGCCTGGGCCGCCACGTAGTCAATTTGGGTTTAATTTCATTCCATTGCTTGAGCTCTCTTTTATGGCACCTCTCTCTGATGGAAATCGGGTGATGAGAGACGCCTGTTTTTTTTGTGTTTAGAACTTGAAGGGTGTGCTTGCCTGGGATATTCAAGATCACGGTCCTTTTTCTGATACCTTTGGGGTGACCTTTCATAGTCCCCAGAGGTGAACTTCTTCCCTGGCTCCTGCAGCATCTTCTGGGACGAGGGGGGTTGCTCCTTCAGGTGATTTAAGATCTGAGGAGAACAAAGCGTGGGCTGGCAGAGATCACAGCGATGGAGAGGTGGAGTGGCCTTCATTCCCTCTGTTCAGCCCCTCCAGAGGAGGAAAAGAGGTAAATGGATATGCCATTATAACCATGAATATGTACTGAACGGGGATGGTGCATCCAGTTCAGCTAGGGATTTTGATCCCTGCCTGGGGATTATGCACCTCCCAAGTGTACTCATACTGGTCCTCCCAGTTCCAGCAGTGACATATGCTGTGGACAGGCAGACACCATAGCCTAAGGCAGGTGATTCTGGGTCCCACCCTTGTGGGCCCAACTAGCCTTTCCTGAATCCTAGGATCAAATGATAATTGAGGTTGGAATAGAGCAAGAGGTTTTCTACTCCAATCTCTTGCTCCAATGAGCTTCACCACAACCTCTCTGGGCAACCTGTACCAACTCTGACCACCCTCCTCATGAAATCATTTCTCCTTATATCAAGTTGGACCCTCTTTCATTTTCTCATGGTTTTCTCTCTTGAGAAAGCTGACACTGTGCCCATCAGGGAAGCAAGGCAGTGGGTTCAGACCCTGCCCCAGTTTCTGCTGCGGGAACCAGCCTTGGCTGGTGATGGATGTCAGCCCTGGCTCTGGCATCTTTCCCTGGGCAACACCAGAAGCTGTGACCTCTCTCTTTTCCAAGCAGGGGCACATATTTCCAGGTGGCTGCAGAGACCAAACCCTAAGAAGGGGACACCCAGTGCTTGGGCTTGCGGTGGGAGGCTGCTGGTCCCACCAACACAGGCCTGGAGATAAGTACTCTGTCTGCGATACCCCATACATGTGAGCTGTGTGCTGGCATTACCTGTCCACAGGCTCTGGATTTTGACATGCGGGTCAGGCTGGGATGTGACTCGTTGCTGGAGAAAGTGTATGTGTGGCTGTGAGCAAGCAGCACTTGTGGTACTAAAAATGCAACTGCAGTTTGTCATGTGCACTGACGGGGCTGCTGGAGGGGAAGAGGGATGGGGATGATTTGCAAGCCAAGAATATAAAGCCAGTGCTTGTCAGGGGATGCTAGCTCTTGACTTCTCTCCCACTCCCTAAGCACTGTCATACACACCTTTTGCCCTCCCAGACGTCATGTATCACTTCACCCTTATTTACCCACATTTTCTGAGTGGTCATTGATGCTGTCCCCCTGTGCACAGTCCTCCTGCAGACACAACTGACCCCACTCTGTCACCCCAAGCCCACACGGGCAGCTCCATGCCCCTGAGACAGGAAGCAAGTCTGACTAACAAGTCCAGTTTTGGGTGCAGAAGGTGCCCTGCCTGCGGCGAGTGGTCTGTCAGGTCTGGGTGTATTGGGCAGCCTGTGGGAAAGAGCATGGCAGCTTGGGGAACTCCTTCAATCTCTCAAGATGGTTTTTATGCACTGTATAACAACATCTTCCCTCCCTAGATCTCAGTGACACCTGCACGCACACACACAAATTGACCCACAAAGTTAAATTTGGTCCTACGTCTTCTCCAGGAGCTTGGCACTCGCATGTTCAAGGGAGGAAAATGTCTTCTTTCTCTTTCTTTCCCTTCTGACCTTTCCTGCCCTGGTGCCCAAGCTCCCTGCAGAGAAAGGGAGTCAGGCTTGTGCATTTATGAGCTGTTCCATTCGTGACTGCAGATTTGCAATAATAATAATAATAATAACATAAAAAGACCACTTCCCTTCATTCTGTGGAACAAAAATAGCAAGTTCCAACCCATAAAATTTTATGAACAACAATAAAATGAAAATGTTGTCCCGTCTATTGAGTTGTTTAAGAGGCTGCTGTGGGATTTGCTCGCCTTGTCATTTGTGCACTCCACAACGGGGATATAAATTATGTGAAACAAGTGTAAGACTTGAGCTCACACACACATGCTTGTACGCCCACGTAGGAGGAAAAGAGAGAAGGTGCAGGATAATCTGTGGTGGGTTAAACAGCTCTGGCTTGTGCATACATTTATTTTACAGTGAATAAAGGATCGTTGTCAAAACACAACAAAACGCTGTTCCAGTTTGGTTGCTCCCCATCCTTTGCCTATGGACCACTTACTCATGATGCTGATCCTGCAGGCGTTAACTTCTTCCTCATCTCGATCCACATCAAGGACTTCAACAAGGGTCTCTGGGGGCAGGAGGGAATGCTCTAAACACCAGGCCAATCAGGTGCGTTCTTTGTCCTCTCTAACTGCAATTTTCTGGCAAAAAATTATTTCATTAAAGAAAAAAAGCCCAAAACCTTTCTTGACCAGCCCTGCTGATAACTGTCTAATATTTTCCACCTTCTGAGCTGAAATTTCCAACTGTTTTTAGCCCAATAGAAATGCTCCAGAAGCAGTTCAAAGAAAAATAATATTTTCAATACAATGACAACAAAATCAAATGTGTTTCCACCTACTTCACAAATTCATGTAAAAAAAAATGTGAATTTTTGCTCCGAAAAGCTGTAGAATAATACTGGATATTGGAAGCTGTTGTTCTGGGACGTCAAAACATGGCATAGGATCAGCCTTACAGGGGAAGACTTAAATCAATAAGCTTTGAGCCTGGGAAAATAGGACGTTCATTGAAGATATGTACAGCCAGCACACGGGATTTTTTCCCTTGCAATGTTTTGCATGTGAGGAGCAATTCTTTCATCTGGATTATTCCCTCATTAAAACTAAGGGCTGTCAGATTTGCTGCCAGGATCAGGGCTAGGCTTCCTAAAGTGCTCGCCTGGGTAGCTGTTCATTTGTGAGGGCTTTAAGGAGATCTGCACTGAGATTTGTGACATTAGGGGGACGAACCCCATTTTTCACGTAGATTTGAAGACCATTTAGGAAGTCCTACCTCCCAATCTGCCTGAGATAGAGTGATCTGGAGCACCTTTGCATGAGCACCTTCATAACTACACGCTGGAAAAGCTTGAGGAGAAAACCTAGCCACTTTATTTCCACCCCTTTATAAAGAATAGCAAACGACCCTGGAGATTTTGTCGTTAAAAAGGACATTCACATGAACACACTCGAAAATTTCTGAACTCCCTGAATCTCATTATTTCCAAAACTCAAAGCTCTCACAATTAACTTTTTTCTTCAAATATCTGCTTTGTTTTGCAGCTGTTGTCTCTCAGGATCTCAGGTCCTCCTGTACAAAATGGCAGAGGGGAATTAGCAGAGATCCTCCAGGGAAGTGTGAGCTCCCTGGTTTCCCCTTGATCTGTTCCCTCACTCCATAAAAATAGTGAAACTGGAAGTACTTTTCATGCTGTTCTTTCTGCTTAGCTGCTGGGATGCTGTGACCACCAGTGAAAGGGGCAGGATGAGGCCACTTGAGAGGTTATGTGAAGAAAGACGTTGACACTGGTGGATTCGTGGTGGAAATCTGGGATGTTGCTTCTACATCCCACCCCCCGATTTGTACTTCTCATGCCTGCCTGGAGCCTGGACACCAACTCCCGGAGATAATTAACGTCTCCAGGGAGACCTTCGAGCCCCTTCCAGTTCCTAAAGGGGCTCCAGGAAAGCTGGGGAGGGACTCTGGATCAGGGAGGGGAGTCATATGATGAGGGGGAATGGTTTTAAACTGAAAGAGTGTAGATTTAGATTGGATATCAGGAAGAAATTCTTTGCTGTGATGGTGGTGAGCCCCTGGCCCAGGTTGCCCAGAGAAGCTGTGGCTGCCCCATCCCTGGAGGTGTGCAAGGCCAGGTTGGACGGGGCTTTGAGCAGCCTGGTCTACTGGGAGGTGTCCCTGCCCATGGCAGAGGGTTGGGACTAGATGATCTTTAATGTCCTTTTGAACTCAAACCATTCTATGATTCTATGGTTCCATTACTCAATCAAAAATCCCCCAAGAACAGAGAGTAAGACTCAGGAGGCCTGAGCCACTCAACTCTGCTTCAAATGATCATTTTCTTTATTTGCTGCTTTTCCCCACATCTGCAAAGGAAACCCCCAGATTTTGCCCTGCCCTGGGACCAGCTGCTAAATGACATGGTAGGGAGAGAACTCAGGAGTCTTGTCCCCCTGCCTCATCAGTGCTCACAGTCCCCGTGGATGCGGTCCCTCTCTTCCCCCTGTGCTAAAATCTTTTTCAACTAATCTGAGCAGTTGGCAGATTTTGTGTGTCTAATGGGCTGCGGACGGCACGGGTAGTTAACCGTTCGCAAACTGCTTGGTGATACCAATTGCATTATAGCCGGCAAGAGATTAAGGCTCCAATTAAAAAGAGATGGGGGCAGTGACCAACCGTGAGCAGCCTGGGTTCCCAAAGAGCCCATTTAGGGACTGATTGAAACAGTAATGGGGTGGGAGCAAGATGGGAGCTGAGGGGCCCCTGGGACATAATTTCTGTACCTGTAATCAAGGGGGAGGGTGTGGGGTGTCCCCCCCAGGGCTGTTTGGGGCAGGGTTTCTAAGAGGTCTTGCTGGACAAAGGGGAGGAGGAAAAATTGCTGCAGACACACAGGACATAGCTAATACTTTGGTCCTACCAGATCCCTGCAGAGCCAGGATGGTTCTTGGACCTGTGGAGTAAGGGGTAAGCTGTGGTGGGCATGAAGTGCTGCTCCAGGACTTCAGGTTTTTCTTGAAAAGCCACCTCTCTCATTCACCCAACACCAGTACCTGCTTTACAGGGCTCTCCCCTCTGCCTCCAATCCCATTTTCCCCCCCTCTTCCTTTCTCCCAGCAGGAGTTGCTCAGCCTGGTCTTGGCTATTCAACACCAGGCAGCAAAATGAGATGACCTGCATTAGAGTGAGGCCTTGAGCTGCATTTTTGTGATGGATAAGAGAATGAAAGAGGAGCTTCTGGCTGAGCCTTCCCTGGAAAAAAACTATTTATATGATGGGGAAGTTGGGAAGAGGAAACAGTGTGAGTCTGCAGAGATGCTGGAGCAAAGAGCAGCACCAGCAAGCTCACAAGGAAATTCCGTATTAGGACCAGGGGTCATACAGCGCACAGCGAATAATAGATGGGAGCAAACAGACCTGTGAGTATTTAGTTCTCAAGGGGTTGAAGTCCAAGCTCTGCACCCAGGGAAGGAGCAGTCTTGTGAAAAAAAAGCCACGGTTTGGTCTTGAACCACCACAGCCATACACACAGGGAAAGGCAGGAACTGGGGCTGACCAGGCACCTTGGGAAGCTGCACCTCACATGTCTATGGTGTTTGTCTTTGGAAAGGTCCCAAGCACACATGGAAACTGAGCCAGTTAGCACTGCCCCGACCTTTTCTGGGTGTATTTACCAGGGGCTAGGTAGTTTGCCACCCTTCATGGAGATTTTAACAGTATGGACATTGGTGTTTCTGTGCCAACTGGTCTCAGTGGAGGCCCTAGCACAGAGATATAACCTCTAAATCCTAACTTGTGATGCCTGACCTTGCAACCTTCATCCCCCTTCATCCCCCAATCTGCATCTTGGGAATGGGAAAGTCTTCTAAAGACTTTCCAAAGTCTTTAGGAGAAGCTGAAAATCCCCCCAGGCATTATACTGACATGCACTAGCGTCCGAGAGGAGACGGTTCTTCTTGGTTCTCCTTAACCACAGCTGGGGAGCAGCTGGAGCAGAAGCAGACTGCCTTTTTTCATCATGGACCAGACCCAGGCTTTTCAGTGTCTCACAAGTATTTACTCACTGGAGGGGACTGGGAGAAATGGGACTCCTGGATTCCTCATCGGCTTTGGAGAAGGGTGTATGAAGCAAGTTTGGACTCTTCTTGTCTCTATCACAAGTGCAAATAATCATGCTCTGTCTCCTCTCCTCCCCCATCACCATCATTTTTTGTCCAGAACACCCACCTACATCCTTACCAGGTACCAATCTTCTCCCCAACTGTACAGTTTGCACCTCTCTCTCTAACCTCTCTTCCCAACTTTCCTCCCAGTGCTGCTGAACACTTATACAGCTTATCTTCCCATCAGATTGTGGGCTCCCTTCTGAGAGCAGAATATCACCCTGGGAACATGATCCCGGTCGATAACTATTGACTGATAAACCAACAATGCATTTCAGTGCAAGCCTGTCGATTGGCGGGATTGATTTATCTACCTCTCTTTCTCCAAAGGGCCGACTCCTCTGACAGGCTCCTGATTTACAGTTGAGGATGGGAGGGCCAGGACAGTCAGGTTACTGCTCTCCATCAGTCATGGATTCAGCTGCTGAGGCTCTTTGCTTTTCAGAGAGGGATGGCAGCAGTGTTTATGGCTGGAATGAATTCAGGGGAGGGGGTGGGCTCAGAGGTGCAAGTCTTCAGTTAGGTCTCCGGTAGCCTTGGATTCACCTTCCTCTCCAGTTAGGCAGCACCAGTACTACTGTTGTGAAACCAGTTGGCTCAGAAGAAAATAAACTCAGTTTCACTGTCTTGCTACTAGATATGAATACAAAGAAGCATGTTCCTGTGTTTTGAGACAGAGACATTCAGACTCAGATCCCCATTCACACAACATAAGTGCTTATCAGACTGGCTGACAAGGGAATGCAATCCCATCTTAGGAACTCTTCCAGGATTTTCTGTGAGCAGGTGATGCTTCGGTGTTAAATACCCACAATGCTAGGTAAGTGAATTGCAAGTCTTTCAAAGTTGCATAGGATTAAATTTGAACTAAATCCCTGAAAAACCACATGGCTGGTGACATTTCAGTTGATCTCTGTTCTCCAAGCAGGGCACGCTAAGGTTTCTGCTCCAAAGCTCCATGCTCGGTTGGTCATGGTGGTGGCTGAACAGCTGGGGAGATTTCTACTCAGCATCATCTTTATCATGAATGATTTGTCTTTTGAGAGACTTTTCCTCCATCCCTTAGAAACTTCTTTTTAAATTGTTACAGCCTAGAAATACTTGTATTGCCTGTCTTCTCCAAGCAGGGGTTGTCTGGCCTTTTCTTTTGCTTCTGGTCTCATGTAACAGCAGAAGGTACAAGAACCACTGAGGCAGGTACATATGGAGTAACCTGACCACCAGATGGGGTTGCAAATGTTCGGGTGCATATTCGGAAACCATGAGTCAGTGCTGGGTTGGGTGTAGTGAATTATCCCGTCATAAAGGATCCCAATCCTCTAACTGGTTCAGCAGCTGGTGTAATGTAGTTACGTGATCACAACTGTCATCTGAGAAGCGCCTGGCCCAGAGCTATTCAGGGCAAAATGGGCCCATAGAGCAATCTGACGAGATTGCTTGGTTGACAACCCAGCATCCAGAGACAGTTTGAAGTAGTATGCACCTTTCAGAAAGCATTCAGGTTTTGAAGACATACAGGTGATCTGGTTTTCCACTGCTTTAGGAAATAGGTTCTGATGGTTAACTACCCCATCAAGAATCCTCCTTTTGTTCTATGTAAACATATACATATATATAGGAACTATGTATATGCATATATTCATAAAAATATATGAAAAGCATTATTTGTTTCTTAATTTAAGTGTTCAGCCTTTTGGAGACTATTTTAAATTTTTATATTTCTTCCTTAGCTTTACCCACCTGTTGAACATGACAAGTTTTATTTCTCTTCTCACTTGGATTCTGCATAGGAGCGAGTGATCTCATAACTGATGTGAATGATAAATCCCAAATGCACCTAATTGACTTTAATATTTTTTTTTCTTTATGGTGAACTACGTTTGTGAGTTTCCTTTGAAACGAAACTTAAGTGCTGTTTTTTGCTACTGCACCAAATAAATCTCAGGTATGGATGGCTGTGTTTCATCGTTGGCCATGGGAAGTTGCACTTTTTCTAGCCAATGCCAACTTTGGCTATTGTGTCCTCCAAAATCCATACTGTTCACTGGGATTGTGACTCATACGGGCTGGCAGCAGGTCTCACAACAGAAGGTAAAGCCATAAAAGGAAGAAGTTTCCCTATGAACTTCCACTAGTGTCTTTGCCTTCTAAGACAATGCCTGCTTTTTCCAATTCAGGAAAGTTTTTGTAAAAGTATCTGCAAGTCCCTCATCAGGGCAAACAAGAGGCCTGATGAACTCAGGGCTGAATGCTAGGGAAACAGAGAGAAACCTATGGTCTCTCAATATTGCTGAAGTCCAGGCCAGGCTGCTCTGGAAATGATGTGCATCAGTGGTGGTAGGTTGGTGCTTCTGGTTCGAGTTTGAAGCACAGTTAGCACTAATTGAGATTAGTATTTGATCACTGCACCTAAAGAGGATTTGGAGTTGAAGGGTTTCCAGTGAGACTGTAGAAAATGTAGTAATTCCATGGTTATAGCATTAAAAAAAATCAGTAGACAAACGATTTCATTATGTTGGCCAACAGAGCATAGACACCAGCATGCTGACCCTCTAGCCATTCTTTAGCCCCAGGATTTGCCAATTTTCTCTTATGACTCAGCCAACAATTTCAGCCCAGGACCTATGAAATACATTGAAGTTTAAATTGTTATTATTCTGGTCATATCATCATACTAAATGCTGTACAAAGATTATGACAAAACACTCTACTTTTCCCAGGTTATTGAGAGTTGCTCCACTTCCTTATTGGAATTAACTTTGGTTTTGGTGTTCTGTTACAGATGGGTTTTCAGAAAGATTCAGAGGTAGGGTTTGGGCAGGCTTTGGAGAAGACTGTGTGTAGAACATAGTAGATGTATAATGAGGTGTGGGAGAAATAGGAAACTGGACTGTAAATTCTGGATGGGATGGAAACCAGAGATCAGATATGCCCAAATCAAGGAGTTCCAGTACAGAGGGAGGAAGACTTTGTTTTATCTAAGGAATATACAGGTAGAATGAGGAAATTGTAAGGTGTGTTTGGAGAGGGTAGAGAGGGCAAGGAAGACAAAAGGTAAAAGAGATGGGAGGCTGGGAACTGATAGTTAACACTTCAAGGGTTGCAACTAAACATAGTTTCATGTAGACTGTAGAGAAAGGACTTGCGTGTTGCAATCCCGTCAGTCAGGTCTGTAGGTAAAGCCAGGCTGGAGGATTTCCCTACTTCAGAGTCAGCCACATGAACAGTTCTTCTAGCAGTCAGGAGACCTTGTGTCTTACGGAAGTGTGAAGTATGGTAAGAAGTCAAGAGGAAAGCAATAAATCATCCTTCCAGCCACTGGCAGAGACTTCTCACTTGAGTTGAAGATGCAACTTTTTCATCTGGCAGCTGTTACTGATCCCCCTTCCCATTCTTGCAAGCTTTATTAGCCATTTCAACCTGAAAATGTGATAGAGTCTCACTGGGCAAGAACAATATGGAGCCCTTAAAGACCTAGAAATCAAGATAAGGGTGACGCTGAAAGCTTGTAGAGCTGGAACATGGTGGGCTTCTCATGACAAACAATCTATTGGGATTCACGAAACCATAGCCTTTTTTGCTTAAGTATCTGCTGGATAAACATCACAGGAGGTCTGGGGATGCCCCAAATTGTGCGAGGAACCTTCAAGAAAAGCAAAGAAAAGCTTCTCCCAGGTCCTCCCATCTTCAGTGTCTTCAGCGAAGGACTGTGAAGGAGACAACAAGAAGACATCTCTCCACAACATGTTTTAATGAAGGACATGTCATAGTGTGGCCATGTAAGCCCTTCCTGCTCATCACTCTAGACTTTGCTTTTTAATGTGGGAAGAGTGGCTCACTCACTGCTGCTGAGCTTGTCCAGCACCATAGGTCCATGCAGTGGGCAGTCCAGAGGGTAGCAACTGGGAAACTCAGACCATGGCAATGTAGGACAACTATTAGCTTTTGTGCTTATGACCTTATCTTCTTGGAGAGGGCAGCTCTCAGGCCAAAACTGTTCTCGTTGTCCATGTCTTTTGAAAGTCCTCTTTCTAGGCAAGAATGGACATATCTTTTCAACAGGGACTCGATGGCGGCCAACCGCAGATGGCCTCTAGGACTGGTAGTATTTCCAGGGCCAACAGGGTCATCTTAATGCCACAGAAGTGATTAAGGGCAGAAGTCACTGACCTGTCCCATTTCCATCCTAGTTGGGAATGGAAGTGAATCCAGTTTTAAATGAACTTCCTGCTCTGATAGCCATAGAGCAGTAGTGATGGATGAAATCTCTGAACTAATGTGATAGTGTTTCCTCCCTCCCCTCCCCTCCCCTCTCTCTCTTCAAAAAGAAAGAAAAAAAAAAAGGGGAGGGGGATGAGAGTCTGTCAAGTTGTTTGATCTAACATCCACACGCCATGTTCACCTTGGCAGATGGCAGGAGAGATGATTGCTTAGCACTGCATGTTTGACATCTCACAGAAATAGCAAGGTTGATGTGGTAGGCCTGTAGCCATTGGCAGCTGCTATGGTACCTACGCCGGGAGAGGGAGGTGCAGACTTCATTTCACACCTCCCGATACAAAAAAAATGCTTTTGGGGAGCAACTCGTGGTACATCTGCTTACCCCTGCCACCCCCTCTTCCTCTCCCCCGTTGGCTCGTGGTGGTGGTTGGCGGGTTGCATGCTGTTGCTTGCCTTGTCACCAGCTTGTGTGACAAGTGAGGTGACACGGAGTCTGCAGAGTTGCAAAGGAGGTTGCTCCGGGGCTTTCCCACACTGGGGAGGTGAGCTCACTCCAGCGGGGGGGCGTGGGGGAGCTAGGTGGGAAAGCAGACAAACATCTGTTCACTTCTCCACTTTGCAAAGAGCAAGAAGGCAAATGGGAAGGAGGTGGTGGGAGAGGGGTGCATTTCTGCCCAGCAAACCAGGCAATCTAGCCCTATCCAGGCTTCCAAGGGTTAAGGTTGACCCAAGCAGAAGGCAACCTCTCCATCTCCTCTAAATGTGTGTAATAAGGAATGACCCAAGGACTTCCTTTGCTCAGGAAGTTTGGGCAACCAAGTGCTACAATTGTACGTGCTATTGCAAGAGTTGAGCTTCCAGAGGACCACCTCTGGTCATGTGTCCTGCCCTTTCGCAAAGCTGTGACGGCTTCTGCAAAGTCTCTTGCCTGAACCTTTGGTAGTGAAGCTCCCGCTAATTTCCTGGCCTTGATTAATTTGGTGCTGTGGGGGTTGAATTGTTGTGTATGCTGGAAAGTACATATTCAAGAAAGTCAGAAATCTGGGAGGAAAGGGAAGGTGGGTCAGACAGCATCATTAGTCCATGGGCTACTCTCCCCACCATGCAAAACTGGAAGACCTTCCTCACATCACCTGTTGTTGCAAGAAAAGCTCAAGGAAAGTCAGATTCAGAGTCATAGGCTACAAGGGTCTGTGCTGCAATTGCACCTGCCTCTTTCGGGTAATTTATACTGAGAAGTTTATGGAACTTGGAGTATAAGGAACGTAACTGATATCACCATGGTCTCTCCTGATAACTACATCCATGAAGTTTCTAACTTCTTAAAGGCCACAGGGACTATAGTCATGAAATGACAACTGTCTTGGATCAACAATTATGGGAAAAGTTTGAATAAAAGACCTCCAGTGAGAACTCCCCGTCTCCAAAGTAAATCATTCCCAAAGTGGAAACTTTTAACTTGGGTGACTCAACTGGGGAGCAAGCACACAAGGATCTGGAGATTGTTTCTCTAATTCATTGTAACTATTGCTTAAATCATTACATTTTGTAGGTTAAAACAATGCTTAGAAGTGCAGCAAGGAGTGACTGGAAACTTGCATCACAGAAAGCAGGAGAAGAAAGCAAGGCATGGAACAGCACTAAAGCATTGAATGGCCATGGTCTTCAACCAGCTAGAGAATCAAAGTAGTCTTCAAACGTCAATTTTGATAGCCTCCTCTGGGATTATCCATTTCTCAGGGGTTTCATCCAGCTGGATAAAGATGGTGCCTACTGATGTCTGAGGTATCCAATAGCATGCAAGTTTTTTGCATGGGATTAGGATATCCCATGGAGATCTGTGGGACACCTGAGCCCTTTCGGACTGGCAACTGGAGGTCAACCAGAATACCTTAAGGTATCTCCAAAGGCACCTGTGTGGACAAGTGGATTGAGTTGCTGGAAATAAGACATGGATGCTCAGCAGATCCAATGGGAATAGAGAGAATATCTTCTCTTGTCATAATGTGGCTCTGGGTTGGACAGCTGAAGCACATGATCAGTACAGTGTCAGAGCTTTAGTAGACCTGAATCAATCCACTGTGGCTGAAACTGTTGCCATCTGATGGATGGATCCGCAAACTGGTAAGGCTCAGTGCAGTTCCTAAACAGTCCCCAATATGGCACCCCTTAATTGTCCCCTGTGACCACAATCTCTGTGCAATTAGTCTGTCATTAGCTCATTTTGAGATGGGAACAAGACACATGAGAGGATTGCATGGCTGGTATTTCAGTGCCTCTCAATAGCTCAGCATGTGAAGGAGTAGATAAGAGAGGGATTTGCAAAGTGAATTGAGTTTCCTCTTTGTGCGCGACATCAGGAAAATTCCCTTTAAGGTGACTGCTCCTGTCTATGATCCAAATATTGCAGAGCCTTTTTCTGCACCCTGCCTTCCAAACAGTTTGCACTTCAAAGAGCCTTTAGTTTAGTGACAATCGCTACGACACAATGGCCCCCACAAGCAATCCTGAAGCGCTAACTCTTGGGAAAGCATCATGGAGAGGGCAGAAGGGGGAAAGGATAGTGCTGGAGGGAGGTGATGTGTTTCACAGCTGGTAGGCTGCATGCTCTGCCTCTCCAAATGTGGGCCTGGCTGCCACTAACGGTTGCCCTGGTGCTCGGTGGCACTGCTGGCCAATGTCTGCTTGGAGGCCACCCTGCGAAGGAGCTGAGGTCACCGAGCAGCTCATGACTCCCGGAGCAGCTGTCAGTGTTATTTTGTTTGGCAGCCTCTTCTTCTCACAGCCGGAAAAACTGAAACCTAACCCCTCAATGCACACTTTGTTTTGGAATAAGCTGCTGGAATTGATGGTTCCTGGGTCCAGCGTGGGATATAAGCTCCTGTCCATCAGGATGATGGGGCTGGGTGACAGCTTGCCTCTCTCGCTTGCACAGGTTGACAAGGGCTGGAATGTTGTTAGCCAAGCGCTTTGCTACCTGTGAGGGGGAGAAGGGACGGTCCTGTGGCGGAGATGCTAGGTATGGTCTCCAGAGGTCTAGAGCAGATACAGAATAATGCAGAAGACTTAATCTCCTTGGCTCTGTGCAATGGCCCTACCTTTTCCTTTCTGGACTGTTTTGATCACAGGCTTTTTCAGGGATGAACTGAGTTTGGGCAGAGCCAGCACAGTGGGATCTGGCTGTCTGCACTCCATGGTCAGTTAGCTAATAAGCTGCTAGATGATCTTTGTTGTCTGCCTCATTGTAAATAATATTCTTCTGTAGCTCTCCAGAACCTAGACCATGGCTGAAGGACATTGTTTTCCTCATGCTCTGTGAGCACACTGCATCTCACAACTCCATTTCTAGCCAGTCCTGGTGCAATGTAGAAAAGCTGCACGCAGTCAGCAAGAGTCTGCTTCTTTCTTTCTGTAAGGACATCCTAGAAAGCTTCCATCTCAGATGCCTTGGCACCCAAGAAGGAAAGTAACACGCTTTCTGAGTTTGCCACTTGCAAAATCAGCCTAAGTCCATAACTTTAAATTGTCACTAGAAAGCGACTGTCAGTGAGCTAACTGGGTATCTGCATAACAGATAAACCCATGGGAGAGCTTTGAAATCAGCCACCCCGACACTCTGCGTGGATTAGCTTTACTGTAGCCTTCACGCACAAAAATAGCTGTAAGTGCCAGTGGCACAGGATGAGTCCAACCCTCCCAAGTGCCTCAGAAGAACCCATGCAAAGTGAGCACATCTAAAATCCCTGTGTAGTAACAACATCTCTTGCCTTTGAAATCTGTAGATAATGCTTTCAGGTTCCCCTGACATTAGTACGGTTTTCCCCTGCTCTTTAGATGAAATATCAGTGGGTTAATGTCACTGACTGTTTGAACATGGGTCAATGTGAAGATGAAATATTGACCAGCAAGCACCAGATTTCCCAGATATTCTGGTGGCTTTCTCCAAATGGAGCTTTTGTTTGGGATGGGGGGCAGTCAAAAATTTCATAGTCTGTCCATCTGTTTCTTCTTTTGTTCACCAGTGGGCAATTCACTCCAGTGTTTGGAGCAGGTCCTCTGAGAGCATCCATTGCTTCACGTTAATTTTCTGACTTCAGTTTTTCAGAGATTTCATCTAAAAGGTTTTAATTTATCCCCCAGTCTTGTAATTTATTCAAACTTTTATTTTACCTTCCCCATGGTGGTCAGAACCAGAGCTTTAAAGCTGAGATGTGATCTACCTGGGACTTGTCAAATGCTCATTCAGGCAGCACTGGAAAGCTCCAAGTGCATTTGTCGGACTAAAAGGAATATTGGTCCCAGCAGAGTTTTTACTTCTCAGCCCGAGGTGGTAAATTTTGCAGTTCAGTAAACAATCGATTTCCCCTGCACACCTTCGCTGGACTCCACATAGCAGGAGCTTGACTTCTCCAGTGCTATATCTTGATTCTCCACAGCTGCACGGCAGTGACAACCTATCCTCTCCTTTTCCCTGTGCACTAACCACTGCTGATGCTCTGAGGTCTGGGGAGAGAGTTAGAGACATATGGACGGCAGTGGTATGTGCTTTCTCTGTACTTCTCCCCATAGCCCTTATTTCTTGTTCATGCTTAGTTAAAGTCTCACACCATGTCTGTTTGGACAGCTGCTCTCTGCATGGCTCAGCCATTCACCCCAATGGCCCAAGGAATTCCTGGGAAATTGCAGGAATCAATAATTCGTTTGTTTTTTGTTTTTGTTTTTTTTTTTTTTCCTGAATACCAGTTTCAAGTAACTTTTGTTTCCACTGTGATATTCCCACTGAAGAAATCCGTACAGCCTGCAACACCCGCCCGGGTCCTGCTGTACATGGGAATGGTTACTTTTACCATCCCTGGGTTTGGTCCACCCATTTCGAATGAACCAAAGTGATTGGACACTAAGTTAAATGCTTTATGACTGCTCTGTGCATGGAGAGTGATGGCTGAGATCCTGCCTTTTCCACATCCTTGAATGAAAAGGCTCTTATACCACCTTAAACACAACCTCAGACCTCTCTGGAGCCTGCTCTGTAGTTGAAAGGGAACTGCAGCTTCACCAGATGTCTTGGATGGGACACTGCTACCCTGCTGAATATCTCAACTCTGACTTCTCTTCAAGGAATTCGCATTCATTGCCAATGAGTGAAATTTGTGTCCCTTCCCAGATGCCAAACACTGGCCACAGGAGTTAGATCCCTTCTCATGTACCCTATATTTCAGACACACATCTGGCTATCTGCACGTGATGGCATCCTTACATGCGTCTTGGTGGAGTCCCACTGCCAGTCAGCTGTACTTGCCTGCCTGGGGAGCAGGAGTGGAGCTTGTCCAGTTTCTGGGCAGGTGGGACGGCTCAATGTCTTGAGTGGGATTCGTTCTACTTGACTTTACCTCTCTATGGGACAGATGAACTAGGAGGTCTACATCACTGTATAGCTAGTGGAGAGCTGATCAAACGCAGTGAGTGGAGTTTAGGGTACCTTTACATTCAGAAAAGGTTGGTGTCTATTTGAGGATAAGAAGAGTTATACCCCAGACTATTGACTGTTACCTAATTCTCCATTGACTAAATAGAGTTAAATGTGGTTTGTTCAGTTCGAGTCCCTAAATCATAGACAATCAGAGATAGACAAGATGATTGTCTGCAAGGGTAGATTTAGATTAGATAGCAGATATCTAGATATTAGATGTGAGGGTGGTGAGATGCTGGCCCAGGCTGCCCAGAGAAGCTGTGGCTGCCCCATCCCTGGAGGTGTTCAAGGCCAGGTTGGACGGGGCTTTGAGCAACCTGGTCTACTGGGAGGTGTCCCTGCCCATGGCAGGGGGTTGGACTAGATGGTCTTTAAGGTCCCTTCCAACTCTAGCTATTCTATGATTCCCAGCATTCAGTATGTAGATACCTCCACCTGAACTAGATACCTGAAATCCATCATCTCTGGAGACAAGATTCCTGCAGGTAGTGATTTGTCTGACCTGTTTAAGACATATCCTTTAGGTGAGATGAATCATTCCCTAAAAATGCTTCTAACTCTGTACTGACCGCATGGAGAGTCTGTCGACTGTGTATGAATTGAGGTGTCTGCACCATAGACACCTACAGTTGGGGGATTCATCTCCACGTGTGGACCCTGCTATTGAAACTCATTGTTTTTCTCTTTGTCTCACTTCACTTAACAGGCTGTTCTTAAGTGTCTCACTGATTTTGGGCCTTCCCCTGATGAGCCAGGTTCATTCACTCAGCCAAGTGTGCTCAGATCTTTTCCACGCTGACTGATTTCAGACAAAACCTGCTTGCATCTTCACCCAGGAAGAAATGGCTGCATGTGATATGTTCAATGAACATTCACTCAGCCAGAGACTAGTGCAGATCTCATGGGATATTGAAATACTCTTGTCTGATACTATCAAAAACCATGGACATGTTCTCCTTAACATGTCCTCAGTGTGGCCCTTGGCGTTGGACCCTTGTAAAGAACCTTCTGGTTTGCACACTGGATTTTGCTACTGCTCTCCTCCCCTTATGTCTCCTTCACCTTACCTAGCCCACCCTGATCACCCACAGATTTCACCAGTGAGCTAATCCCTTTGGTTTGCTTCTTCAGATCCTGTAGACCCTGCATGAGTGCATCTGGGTGCTGTAGACATCACTCTAATAGTAGCTGTAGCTTGTGACCCCTTCAGCCTGCTTCTTCCTTTCTATTTATGGTTGCCAAGGGATGCTCTGCTGGCTCTGTCCTGAGCCCTGCGTCATCCTGGAGTTACTGATGTGGTGCAGGGGATGCAGGTTGGCTGTCGGGAACGCTGTGTTTTGCCAAAACGGCTAAGGACTAGGGACAATCCAGCTCGATGGTGCCCCCAGTCTTCGAGCAGTCAGAACTACTTCTGAATGTGGGACCGCAGGAGTGTTTTCTCCCCTTGTTTGCTTCCCAACAAAGACCTTGTGCTGTAAGTTGACTGTAGCCTGAGCTATCTGCCCAGCTAGTGGTAAATCAGAGAGACTCATGGAATAATTTAGGTTAAAAGGGAGCGCTGGCATCTCTAGTTCAACCCCTTGCTCAAAGCAGGGTCAACCTCAAAGTTAGATCAGGCTATTCAGGATCTTGGGGATGGAGATTTCGCAGGCCCAGGGCCCCTCTTCCAGGGTGTGACCATCCCCAGGGTGAAAATTTTCCCTTACTGCAGCCTGTGATTGTCTCCACTTGTCCTTTTTCTGGGTACCTCTGTGAAGAGTTTGGCTTTATCTTCTTTATTCTGCTGGGTGGTGAAGACTGTAACTAGGTTCTCCTTTCACCTCCCTCTTTCCAGCTGAGCAATCCGAGCTCACTCAACCACTCCCTGTACTTCATGAGCTCCACTCCCCAACCCATCTGAGTGTCCCCCATTGGACTTCGTGTTTCTTGTACTACGGCCCTGAAACTGAGCACAGTACTTCGGATGTGTCCTCCTAAGTGCCACATTGTGGCCACTAATCACTTCCCTTGCCCTGTTGGCTGAGCTCTTGCAAATGCATCTTAGGGTGAAGTTGCTTTCTTTACTGAAAGGGATGCTGCTGATGGAGGCGGCATATCCAAGTCAGATCCTTATTGTGTTCTACAAAGGACATCCACAGCCTGAGGCATCACCTGTGCTGGCTTGTTAGCATCTTGATTGAGGAGCCATAGAAATAGATGGACAATAGAGGCTGAATGGCCTCCTGTGTCTCATTGTGGGGGATTCCCTCAGGGATATCTGGGGCCATGGGGGCTGGGTACAGCACTTGTCATACCCATCAGGTCATTTAATGGCTAGTAAGAAGCTGCAGTTTCACGTGTTGTACAGCTAGCACTTCTAAAGAGGCGAGAGCACCACTGCTAGGGGATGCTTGTCTCTTCTGTAAGCCTGATCTTCAAGAGGAGAGGAGGGTATTTTTAGATCACATTTATTTACTTGAGGAAAACCCCGAGTTCAGCGCACATCACATTTCAAAACCTTTTGCGTTGTGATGGGAAAGTCTAGAGGTAAAACGCAAGTTAACGCAACCTGCTTTTCTGTTTGTTTTAGGGGCTTTTGTTTTGTTTTTATGTTTGGTTTTTATTTTGTTGCTTTTTTTTTTTATTAGGAGTATAAACAGCTCGTATGTTCTGGCGAATACATAATCCCAGTATGATCACCTCTATCGTGTGAACTGGACACAGAAGGTGTAAGGCTGGAGCTGGAAGGATGGAGAGAAGATGAACAGTTGCTTTAGCCACTCTAAACTGTATATTTTCCTATGCATCTGTTTTAACCCAATTGTGTGAGTCTCCCACTCAGAGGACGGGAGAGCCCTGCCACTCAGCCCTGCCAACCCAGCTGCCACTCAGCATTGCACAGGTCAGGGCCACAAATTATGACAAACAGATCCAGAGATAAAACTGTGAAGGAAAAGGGATCAAAGATGTGGCTCCTGCTGCCTGTTCTTAAGGGACATGCACAGGGTCATCCGCAATCTCAGGGTCTGCAGGTAAAATACTGTCACCTGCTGATGGTGCTGCTGGTGGATGTGATGTGAGGAGCTTTCAGAGCAGGACGTGGATAGATCTTGCCTGGGATCTTTAACAGTCCAGGACTGTGCACGTTGCTGGAGAAACGCTTTGAGATGTGTTAGATCCCATTTCTGTCTCTTCCCTGCTGTGACTCTTGCACTGCAGCCCCACCTGAAGGTAAGTACTCTGATGTCCTTGTCATCGAGGCACAGCAAATTTTGAACTGAGGGAGGGGGAGAAGAGCTTATGCCCAGGAAAACCCCACTGGCTTTGATCTCTGCACCTTCTGGAGCATCTTCTGTCTCCTGGAGACAGAGGAAATTCCCTTGGTAGATCTTTGCTGGTGGGGACAGGGAGAGAGTTATGAGGGTTAAATAGGAAGGCTTTGCTGACCCCCAAGGGATGAGGTTTTTGGAGATGCTGGTTGGAGAACATGCTGAACTCAGGGGGTGAGTCTTGGGTGAGGTAAATGATGGGGACTGTATATCTCTGAGGATGGAGATTCCACAGCCTCTCTGGGCAACTTGTTCCCATGTCTGAGATTCTCACAGCTGACTTTGGAGGAGATGTCCTGGCATTGCTGGTGTTGACATGTTGTCCCCAGGTCACTTGCTCTCTCTGAACTCATGGGTGTGGGTGAATCTGGGCCAGCTCAGAATGGGGAGAAGAGTGCTTTACACATAGGCCCTCTTTGGCTGCAGCATCATGAGTGACCACTCTCCTTTTCCATCGTCCTCATGGCTGTCCTCATCTGCCTGTCCCCATGCAACTGCCCAATCACCCTTAGACCAAAGTGCCTGGGCCCCCTTTGGCTCAGCCCTGTCCTCCCACCTCACCTGACACCACAACAAGCTGCTAGAGCCGTACACAAGGGCTCCAGCTCCTGAAGCTTTTTAATCTTTCTGTCTTCTTTCCATCTTGGAGCTGTTGCCAATTAAGAGCAAGCCATTTGATCATGTCATAATCCCGATGCCAGCAGGCAGACCTGTTCAAGCACAGAAAGGGAGAGAGGGAGAAGAAGAGAGAGAGGGGAATAATAATAAAAATAATAATAATATTGAGGAGGGGAAAAAGAATAAAAAGACAGCCTCTTCTTCCATCTCTCCTCTCACAAGGTAAAGAATCAAAAAGTCATTTGATGCATAATTGATTGCTTTGGAGTGACTCGCAAATTGCTAAGGAGCCTTGATTCTCTGGGTAATAAGCGCATGGAAAACACAGGGACGTTTTGACCGCGGGGTTGTGTAGCGGGGGGGTCTGGGGAGGAGTGAAAAATAAATACAAAAAGCACGTAGCAGCAACTAACTGAGCCCGCGCACGCCAAAAATATTTTAATGAGCATCAAGAACAAGGGATTTCAAGAAACACGAGCTCAGGACAAAACAATAAATTAGCAAACAAAAAAAGGAAACACAACAAAAAGGGGCTTTTTATTTTTTTTTTTTTTTTTTTTTCTTTCCCTGAGAAGAAAAGCACAAAAGCGCTGAGCTGGCGGGGCTGGGGCTGCAGGTCTCTCTCCCCCTCCCTTCTTCTCTGGAGCGTGCGGATGGGCAGGGGAAAGATGCTGCCTTGAAGCTTTGCGTGGTACATCCCCTCACCCTGGCTGCCCCATCCCGGGCGATCCCATCACTGATGGCCACTGGCTTCCAAAACACGCCAACAGAAGCCTTGGCTCATTACAAATATCTCTGTGACTAGTTATCAGATGGAGGGCACTCAGATTTGATAGCCTTGGTGATTTACCTCCAGAAAAGGGAGTGAGGAGAAGGGCTGGACTCCCTCTGCTCTCCTGACTTGGTCCTTTTCTGAGGGGGAGTTTTACTGACCCAAACTTGCTGGACTTGGTTAGCGGGGGGGTGAAATTCACTGTCACGCTGCATCAACAGTCCCCAAAGCTCCCGGGCAGCAACGCCAAGCGTGTAACACGCCACAGCATCACACTTTGCTCCCTTAACTTTTCAACGTCCTGCGGCCCCAAGCAGTGTTAGAAGGTGTGACAAGCACTGTGCCTGCCCCAGCCACCGGCCACCTTCGCAGGGCTCAAAAGGTGCTGATGACAGCAGCAGCATGGTCCAAATTGGATTAAAAAGCCTGCAACGGACTATCTGGCCCTAAGAACTGTGCATAACCCTCTATATGGGTATTTTGGGGAACTTGCTCCCCCTTCCATCATCAGTCAGTCCCTACTGTTGGTTCCCCATGGATATTGTGATTGTTTTTGCTTGGGTCTGATCTCCCCTTTCTTCTCCAGCCTTCCTGGGAGTCAGACCTTTCTCATTCTCTGCTGCAAGGGATGAGTCTCTGAGCATGCAGCTGCTGTGTAATTCGGAGTGAGACATTGTCACCCTGAGATATCCAGGGAAGCACCTACCCAGGGGTGCCCAATGAAGACTTTTGCACAACTAACTCACACCAAGACCTCGAATCACCTGTTGGTTTACAACCTCCTTCCCTGCCCTGAGACCAGCCTTGGGCAGCAGATACACACCAGCTTTGCTTTCCCCCCAAAGTGACTCATGTAATGCCTACATGCACCAAGGAGTTTGCAGTCCTTTAGGGGGAAAGCCTGTTTCTCAGCATGTATGGAGAGGACTGGTATCCCTGCAGGAACTGGTGGGGTGAATCCATCTCCGATGCTTAGATAAGTGCCTTTTCTTTCTTCCTTGCCGTCTCTCATGTTGGCAGGCAATTGCTGAATGCCATTAGCCCAGCTGGAGGCTGGCTTTCAGCCTCCATGCAGAGCTCTAAATGTGCTGGCAGCATGGGGAAGGAGCTGCCCCATGGATTTTGGAGTGCATCCTCAGAGGTGTTCATGACCTGGAGCCACACACCACATTGTTGCAGTGATGGAGGGTGCTGCAGGTTCCTGAGCAGCTCAGGGGGACTTTTGGGATGGGAAACATGGCTGTGCGGTAGACATTCATCCCTGATTTTTTCTCTTGAAATCCGTCAGAGGAGGTGGAGCAGATCCTTCGAATCAGGCAGAGAATTTGAGTGCTCCCAGTGGAGAATTCAGATGTGCTTGTGGAAGAGCTTGACTGAGTTTAACGGGGACGAAGTGGTGGGGTAGGAGAAATAACTTCTGGAGAGGCTGCTCTTACTGGTTTATAATGCAGGAGAAAACATCCCTTCAGTATAATTTTTTTTTGGCTAATATTATTAGCTATTATCTCATATTAATAGGAGAATTAATAAAGACATTAAAAGTTTGTCTTTTTGAACTTCTTGGGCTTTTCCCACTTGCTCTTGGGACCATATTATTCTACTCTACTCTACTCAACTCTGCTCTGCTCTGCTTTATGCTACTCTACCCTACCATGGGAGCTCCTGCATTGCAAGGGATGATGTGGGTCCCCGACAGATCTTGCAGTGGCTGCTACAAGCTGAGTAAGGACTCATGTAGGAGCACATGTCCCTGTGGAAGCCTCCCATCCCCTGCTGCAGAATGATTTTCCATACCCAATGCAAAGGTAAGAAGTATTAAACCTTCCGTCCTCCAGAAGCTTCTGACCCAGAGGCTGTGCCCATCCAAGGATGCAACACACTGCCCCCAAGATAATGCATTAGTTGTTTTCATGGAAACAAAGCCAGTGAAAGCAGATGATCATCATGGACAAGAGCACTAGTGCCTGATAATTTCCCAGCTGGGAAACGCTTCCCAATAGCCTCTGATCTCTTGATCCTGATCCTTGAGGCAGACCTGTTAAACACCTTCATCACAGAGCAATTGGGGATTCAGAGCTGCTCTGTACCAGGCATTATGGATTTATAAACAACATGAGTTTAATGCTTTGCTACAGTTTTCCTGCACCTCCTCAGGTGCTAACTCCGTAGAGATCCATGGGCTCTATGTGCACCTCTTTCCTCCCTCTGTCCTAACTAACATCCCCTCTGGTCTGTCTTTTCCTCTCAGAAACTCCAGCTGATCAACATAAATCCACTGTGCTTGATGCAATTTTTTACCAAGCTGACAGTTTCTTCCTCTCTTGCAGATCTGAAGAAGCACTCATGTGAAAATCCACTTGTTTTCTCCGCTGAAGGTATAATAAAATTATTATCTGTCTCACCATACCTTGCCAGTCTATATATGCCTGGCTATTAAATTCTGCTGCAGTGCACTCATTAGTCTTATGATCTTCCAGTCCTTGGGGCCTTGGTGCTCTGTGAATTTCTTTGTTTCTTCTCATTGGATTTTAGCTCTCCCTGTTGCTGAGGAGAATTTCATGTTCATTTTAGACGTGTTCGTTATTATCGATGGTATTGAAAGTCTTTCCACTGTGGCTGTTACTATAGGGGTTCTTGGGTGGGTTGTATCTCTGTCCGTTGCTAGTTTTACAATGGTTTTGGTCCTTTCCTCTTTCTGCGGAGATATCCTGCAGAGGGAGGAGGAGGTGAGGGGGAGGATGGCTGGAAGGGGAGATAGGGACGGTTGAGGCTGAGGAGACAGAGGTCTAGGGGACCCTGCTAGGTCCTAAATTAAGGGATCGGGAGTGCAACAAGCTCACAGAGGGAAAGAGACTCCCTGGGCTGGGATGCCTAGGAGCATAATGAAACCCAGAGGTGGAGGCTCCTTTTTGTGGAACTGGCCTCAAACTTGGAGACAAGCCAAAGCCCACAGTGGTTGATACCTCTTACCTCCTGGCACCTGATTCCAGCACCTGTCCTCTAGCAAAGTGAGAGGTTTCTACTTCCAAGGGCACCTGTTCTACCAGCACAGTTGTGCACAGGGCTGCGTCCAAGTGTTACGTCTCCCTGTCCTCATCCTTTCCCCATTTCTTGCCCCAAATGGCTTGGGAAGGTGTTGCATGCAGGTTTTTCAGCATCTGCTTTGAGAGGTTTTGTTAAATCCCAAGGCAGGGAAGGAAAACATGGATCATGGGATAATTCAGGTTGGAAGGGACCTCAGGAGGTCTTGTGTGTGCTGAGAGGCAGCAGGCTGAAATCTGCAATGCAAGGAGGTGGGGCAATGGCCTCTGCCCAGACAGGGGTCACCAGCCACCAGGACCCTGCAATGCAGCTCTGCCTCCCAGGGCACTGCATCTCCCCTAAATGGGGAGACCCTAAATGCGATCTGCACTATGGGGAGATGTTTGACAGGCTTGGCATACACCATGTGTGGCAAAAGGGGGTAGTTCTATGCACAAAGGGCTCTGCTGACATGGAATGGGCATCACCACATGCAGCCGTGGATAAGGGTGGAAGAGCATACACGGAGCCTGGCACCTCCTGGATTAAACTGGCCAGAAGTGGGCCATGCATGGTGGGAACAGAGAGGGCTGATACAGTACATACCACAGGAGAGGTGCCACAGTGACACACACAACTTGTGCATGGGTGGTTGACAGGACTCATTGGCTCCAGCAGACACACAGCAATGAATGTTGTCAGGGTGCCATGAGCGAGACCCAGGTCTTGCACAGCCTGAGTCCCATGGTAAGCTACACAGAACCCAGGAAGATGCTCAGCTGGTGTGCTAGGCCTTCCCTGATCCCACCAGGACCTGTCAGGGTCTTCAAAGCAAATTCTGTGGCATCACCCATGAGCCTTTTGAAGATTATTGTGAGAAGCCCAACTTAAATAAAGCCTTTCTTTTCCATCTACAGACACTGAAGAAGTTTCAAGGGCTCCATTCCCTGCCTAATACATTAGTGTGAGCAGAGGTGTGCAGGGCTAGTTGATAGGCTGCAATGCAGCCTTTGGCTAGGACCAAGCTGACAGCTGGACACAGGTGAACAGAGCTAGTGGGGACCATCTGGAAACGCTACATCCCTGAAAACAAATCTTCCCTGGCCAAAAATGTGGCCAAAGTGAATGGCTGGGGAGCTGCTCTGTGGAAAAGGCCCCAGTGGTCATGGGGGACAGAGAGCTCAGCATGAGCCAGGAGTGTGCTCCGGCTGCGAAGAGGGTATCCTGGGCTGTATAACAAGGACCAATGGCTTCACGTCTGACAACATGGGATGTCTTGGCCTGTGTATGGAAGGAGACTACAGAGGTTATTAGCCCTGTGGGGCCTGTGACCACTAATGGTGCAATTTGTAGTCCAGCCAACGCATGTACAAATTCAGACACCTACACCTTTTCCCCTCCCTGCGTGCCATAGTCCTGCCTGCCTTCTAGATACCTGAATTCATTGGTGGGGTTCTGCATCTCCTCCCCATACCACCTCTTTTCCACAGTCACCTCCTTCTCCCAGGGGATGGGATTCATCTCTGGGTGGAGGCCCCTAGGCAAAGGTTCAGGCGAAATAACTTGGGTTGGTCTCAGCAGACACTCCCCTGCATCCCCACAACCCTTGCACCTATAGGTGTCTTAGCAATGTGAGAAGGACAGGAGGGACCTTGTAGGTGGACAGTGGGTGACAGATGTGACTTGGGACCCTTCGTAGGTCTCAGTGCATGTTTGCAAATGAACACATGTGCGATGTTGTGTCCATGCATGCGTGTCTGTGCGAGCCTGTTTGCTCACATTAAGCAGAGGCTACGTGGTGCTCACTTCTCTGGATTTCCAGCTCTATGTAGATGCACAGACACACCTGTGTGCAGGTGCTTGTCAGGGTTGCAGTTGTGTTTGCAGTTTATCTACTTAAAGCATGTGCTAGCTTGAGTGTGCTTGTGGACATGCCTGCTATTTGGATGAATGTATTTGCGTGTGTTGACAGACGGTTACATGTATGTGCTCTCCTTTGGCCACATGTGTTTGCCATCATGGTTGTGTTGTAAGTGGGCACCCACATGTCACTCCAGGGGACAGGGGAGATCTTTCCAGACCTACTTCTTGTCTCATTCCCCTTTGAGGCTTTAATTGGCTTTGGGGTTAATCCTTGTAATCACCCACAGCAATGCTGGATAAACGCCAGTCATGGGAGACCACATAACCACTTCGCTGATGATTGTCAAAAAAATCCCCTCCTCACTGCAGGGATGAGGAAAGGTGGTGCAAGGGTGACTCTCCAGCACTCTGGGAAGCCTTGTTCCACCCAGGGGACAAGCCCCAAGGCCACCTTCAGAGTTGGTAACAAAACTGCTCTTGCCTGCTCTAACCATAAGACCACGCTGCCTCCCCATGGTCGGGTGATGTCTGGTGGAAGCCGGGAGGGTGACACGTCCATGGTGGCCCCACACACAAATCCACCCAGCCTGGCTGGGATAAACTGTTTTAGCCAACACCATGCCTGGCACACTGATTGCACACCAGCGTCCCCACCCCTGGAAACTCTTGCCCAGGGCATCACCCTGGTGTTCTGCATGCACCCCTCCACCCTGCACACCTCGATGCTGGCATGTGGCCCCTCCGCGCCGCTGCTGGATACCATGCCACTGGCAAGAGCTCGTTAATATTCCGACAGCTCCAATCTCGCTCCCTAAACGAAGGCCGCTCTTTAAGAGGGGTTTATAATTGGGCCCCAGCTCCGCCGCATGTGGCCTTGTCAAGTCGTTGCACAGCAGCACCTCAGCGGCACACCTCTGAGAAGAAGAAAAATTGGGAAAAGAAAGAGAGGGAGGGGAGGAAGGGAAAAAGAAGGGAGGAAGGAAGGGACCCTGAGCCCCCCTTTGAAAGGGAAGCAAAGAGAAGAGACCTGTCAATAGGATCAAGCTGGCGGTGGCCGTGAAAAGCCTGGCAGCTCCACGCTCATTGATGCTGGGGAGGGGGAGCAGTGGGAAACCTCGGGTCGATCCATTGAGATGAAGGTGAAATGACAGCCCCTGAGGCTGGCAGGGTTTGAAAGGAGAACACACAGGAGCCAAAACCTGCAGAGAGACACTTGCAACTTTTCACTTATTCCCTTTGACAAGACAATGGAGTTTTCTTTCTATCTCCCCCTTGCCCCCCCTCCCCTTGTTTTTTAAAGTGGGTCCCATAGGGAGAGTCAGAGAGATCTCAAAGGATGAAACAACTGGCGTGATGGAGAAGGGAGGAGAGAAAAAGGGAAGAAAGGAGAGAGGAGCGGAGCTTGTTTCCATGCAGGACTCTGCTTTACCCAGGAGGAGGAAGGAGAGAGCTGAGAGGGGCATTACCCTCCCCTCAGCACTGGGTGCAGAGGGCTGCCCAGAAGCACCTGCTCACTGCCAGCGTGGTAGTACGAGAGGGGGTCAGAGGCTGGGGGGGACACACCAAGGATGCAGCCAGAGAGCTGAGTCGGTGGTGATGGGGTGGGAGCAACCCCAGTTCCTCTGCGGTGGGGTGGGAGCAGGGATGGTGGTTGGTGGAGGCAGGATAGCAGAGCAGAGGGACCACTTCTGCGCCTGTTGGTACTGGTGGGTGAGTGAAGAGAGGTTGAACTCCTGTGCTTGCAGGCAGACAGGGGGGACATAGGGATCAGGGCACTCAGCAAAATCACCTGCTCTCTCCCAGTCTTCATGCCTTGAAACTGGGGAGACTGGAAAAATACCAGTAAGGACTGATGGGCTGTGTCCCCTCTGTCCTGCAGGGCAGACAAGGTGTAGGCAGCCCAGAGAAAATCACACCTCTACGGCTGCTCTAGGAATGAATTATGCTGTGGAGAAACCCTCTGTCCCTCCCTTCATCTTGCCCATATGTCTGTCTGGTGAGATTCACCCCAGGAAGAGATTCAGTGGGACTAAATGGACCTAATATTTTCCAATACAAAATAACTTTTGGGGAAAGTGTTTTCCCCAGTGTTTCTCCCTGAACCTCATCTCTGTTGAAGAGGCAGAGCTGTGATCCGAGTAAATGGGTGACACATGATGAAGGTGCTAACCCTACAACGGGAGCTGCAAACCATTCCCTCAGCATTATTGCCATTCCTGCTGTGTTGCCCAGCCATTCAGAAAAAACATCCAGCTTGCACTGTTCCTTCAACTTGTGCTCACCAGCATATGGCTCTCAGCTCCAAACCTTACCACCTTTTCAGGTTTGGCTTAATCCTTGATCCCCCTGACTCCTGTTCACTGCAGGTAACCATCCTGCTTCTAAATCTCTTCTTCTTCTCCTCCACTACCTCTTCTCACCAGCCTCTGCTTGTGACTTTGCTGTTCAGCCATGTATGCATCTGTTCCTATGACTTTTCATAAAGCTCTGGCCCAGCTTTTGTCACAAGTGAGACATACTGCCAACAGGTATGGAGAGGAGAATTGTGGGGAGGAAGTTCCCCTTGGATAGATGACATACCAGACATCATCATGGCCTTGTCTGCAAACCTGGAGTACTGTGTCCAGTTCTGGTCTCCCCGGTTCAAGAAGGACAAGGAACTGCTGGAAAGGGTACAGCAAAGGGCTACAAAGATGATTAGGGGACTGGAACCCCTCTCTTATGAGGAAAGACTGAGGGAATTGGGTCTTTTTAGTCTGGAAAAAAGACGATTGAGGGGGGATCTTATCAATGCTTAGAAATACTTAAAGTGCGAGTGTCAGGAGGATGGGGCCAGGCTCTTTTCAGTGGTGCTCGGAGACAGGACAAGAGGTAATGGTCCCAAACTTGAACATAGGAAGTTCCATCTCAACATGAGGAGGAACTTCTTTCCTTTGAGGGTGGCAGAGCACTGGAACAGGCTGCCCAGAGAGGTGGTGGAGTCTCCGTGTCTGGAGAAATTCAAAACCCGCCTGGACGCATTCCTGTGCAACCTACTCTAGGTGACCCTGCTCTGGCAGAGAGATTGGACTAGATGATCTCTAGAGATCCCTTCCAGTCCCTATCATTCTGTGATTCTGTGATTCTGTGCAGCTGGGAGGTTGCCCTTGAGTCTTGTCTTTATCTGTAGAGTATCTTGGCCATCCCAACATCAGGGGGGCGATCAGCTGTGTCAGCTTGTGTGTTGTGCATGATGTTGCCCCGACACATCCCACTGTCTGCTGAGCTGACACGAGGAAAGACGAACATGCAATCCCTCAGGACAAGCCATCTGCTCATTGGAGGAGACAGGCAGCACAGTCAGGCTGGCCAGAGGGTGCTTCTCCCCTGGGAGGGAGTCACAGCAACCCAGGGCACTGGGAAGAGATGGGCTGGTGGCTACCACAAGGAATCCCACATCCCAGCTGCTGACGTTCTCCCCCTGCCCTCTTCTGGGAGACACATCCTTGGGTGAGCCTTCAGGAACCCCATACGGGAGTCCAGCAGTGAGCAGGATCGCATGGGGAGCATCCTCCATCCTAAATCTCACCTTCATTTTGTCTCTCCTCTTTCAGATTCCCTCCCTCTCTCTTTGTCTTTGCTTTCTCTCCATCATTCCCCCCACCCTGCTTTGGTATTTCTCTTTCTCCCTTTTTTCTCCCCCCCTCTCCCTTTTATCAGCCCCACTTGGGCAGGCTGGCACACACACCGACACACACACACCAACACACACACATCCTCGTGCCGGCTAGAGCAGGAGCGCTGGGCGCTTTGGAACAGCATTAGGCTCAACATTACCATAGTCAGGGGGTTAATGGGAGTCTACTGAAGAACTTTTTGTGTTATTTTCTCCTGATGTGCCTGTGTGAATACCTGGCCCGCAGCATCACCACGGAAGATTGGAAGTGCTCCTGCCATGGACCTTTACACGGCACATTTTAGGATCCCCGCTGTGTTTTCTTTCCAATAAGAAGAAAGACCTGTCAGCATTAAGCAAATCAGCCGCACGTCTCACCTCCCTGAGCTGTGTCACACATGAATATCTGAGGGCTTTTTCCCCCCCCACTTTCTCTTTCCCTTCTCTCCTCTCCTTTCCCATTCCTGTCCTCTTGGTTTTTAACGAAAGAAAAGTTTAATGCGCTCACAAAGGAGAGAGAGAAATATCCATAAAACTCCAATTTAAACCTCTTTAACCCATTCCTCCGCTTTCCCTTTCAACCTGATAGCATACCCTTTTTTCTTCCTAATAGGAAGAAGGTTTGAATTTCTCAAGCAGCCGGAGGGGGAGAGAGAGGAGGAGGAGTGTGGAGGGGAAGGAAGAGTTTCTGCATGTGCACGGCTGGTATAAGCAGGGCTTGGGGAGGTTTAAGGGAATGGAAAAGCAAGGATGAAGCAGGCAGAGACACAGGAGCTGCCATGAGAAGGACAGGATTTTCCTTTCATTGCATTGTCTTTCATTGCAAATTGTCAGTGTCCAGGCACCCCCAAACAAGGGAGATGTGGAGACAAATGCAATAAATAAAAACACAAAATATTAAATGCCAAGGACCTTTTACATCCCCTGTATTTTGGGAATAAATCTGGGACTAAATTTGGGACCTTCCATAGAAAAACATGATCTGAAACTGCCCCTGCTCAGAAGCGGGTGTTATGAGACACCCAAAATTGTTCCCAATACCTTGTTGAAAGTGATGCAGCTTAGTTATGGGTTCAAATTTGGCCCTACAAGGCTTCAGGAGATGGTGCTCCCATCCTGCCCTGAGCGTGGGGCTCTGTGCGCAGCCACGGAGGGGTGATTGAGTGCCCCACAACTGTATAGAAAGGGATGGTCTGGGAGCCACGATGTGGGAAAAGGCAGCTAAGCACAGAGATTTGTGCCATAAGTGGAGTTCTTGAGGGAGATTTCTTTTCCTTTATACCCTCCACCAGAGCTTCCCCACTCGATCTTCCAGCTACTAGGGAAGGGCAAATCCAAATGTGTGAACAGACTCACTCCAGCCAGGTCAGGATTGGTAATATCCACATGCAAATACACACAAGTACACACACACACACACACACACTCCTTTGTCTGGGCTTTCACTGGCTTGAGGCATTGTGGATGAACGTCTTCAAAACCTTGCTTTCTCAGGCAGGAAAAGCAGCGATGAGTTCAGCTTCTTTTCGCTTTTCCCAAGCCAAAAAGCTGTTGGGGAGGATGAGGGAGAGGAGGGGAGAGAAGGAATTGAGCACTATGTGAGCGTGTCTCCCAGTACAATCGCAGTGAAATGTCTAAAGGGAAAAAAACCTCGCTGCAGACTACATGGCACCTCATACCTGTTCGAAGCCTTGTGCTGAGAGCAGAAGGAGCATCCGGTCAGGCCTGAAAAAGAGGAGAGTCCGCATGAATCAACACCAGGGAATTTTCCCTTACGGACCCTGGGATTGCCCATTTGAGTAATTTATCTTCCTTCCCCGTTAATGCTTAATTGATCCATGTCTCTAATTGACTGCACTTGAAACACACCGTGCAGAAAAAGCTGGAGAAAGAGGCAGGATTCAAGGAAATTTGCTTATTCCTGGACGCACTGCCAGGATCTCGGCTGGGGATGTGGGATGCAGACACATAGAATCATAGAATCATAGAATTGCCTGGGTTGGAAGGGTCCTTTCAGATCATCCAGTCCAACCATCAACCTAACTCTGACAAAAACCATCACTAATCTAAACTATATCTCTAAGCACTAGGGCGACCCGTCTTTTAAACCCCGCCAGGGATGGTGCCTCAGCCACTTCCCTGGGCAGCCTGTTCCAATGCTTAATAACCCTTTCAGTGTGAAAATTTTTCCTAATATCCTGTCTAAACCTCCCCTGGCACAACGTGAGGCCATTTCCTCTTGCCCTATTGCCTGTTCCTTGGGAGAAGAGACCGACCCCCGCCTCTCTACAGCCTCCTTTCAGGGAGTTCTAGAAAACGATAAGGTCTCAAATGTGTGGGGCAACCAGGGTGGTTTCTGGGGCTTGAGGATTTTCACACACCAGTATAACAAGAGCCCTCATGTTTTTATCTACCTGGCCCTGTGCTGGTGATTCACTGTCACCCCCCCAGCCAGCCCTGCCCCCCAGCTCTCAAAGTCCATCCTCCATCAGCTCTGCTTCCTCATCCCCTGTATGGCTTCTAGGGTTCCTCCAGTCCCACAAAGTGGTCTGTCAGGACTCTGGTGTAGGACCCCCTTCCAGCAGTTCTCCCTGCGCCTTCCCTCTCTGCCAAGAAGAGGATGATGGTAACTAGGAAGAAGATGACTCTCCCCACTTGCCTGCTCAAAACATGGGAAGGAGGAAGGGGATCTACTCAGCAATCAGAAGGGTTCCTCTTGATTTTCTCTTGATTTTGCTTGGAAGTCTTGTTTTTCAGCTGAGGAAAAGGTGATTTCATGGCATTTGTCACTGAGAAATGATCATTGGTCTTTTTCTCCTGCAGCAACAGACAATGCTTCCCAAGAATTTATTGAAAAGAATTATTGAAAAAAATTATTGAGAAGAATAGCTACAGCTGTAGATGCCCAAGAAGGCTTCTGCAACAGGTTGAATCGCAGCTTTGCCTCTCTCGGCTTCCAGGGACAGTTTCTTGCCTGGGGTCCTTGGGGTCCTCCAGTGTGCCCAGGTGGCCAAGGTGGCCACTATCATCCTGGCTTGTATCAGAAATGTGGCCAACAGGACAAGGAAAGTGATCATCCCTTTGTACTCAGCACTGGTGAGGCCGCACCTGAATACTGCGTTCAGTTTTGGGCCCCTCACTACAAGAAAGACATTGAGGTGCTGGAGCGAGTCCAGAGAAGGGCAAGGAAGCTGAGGAGGGATCTGGAGCACAAGTCTTATGAGGAGCAGCTGAGGAAGCTGGGGTTGTTTAGCCTGGAGAAAAAGAAAGCTGTAGAAGGGAGACTTTCTCGCTCTCTACAACTACCTGAAAGGAGGTTGCAGTGAGGTGGGGGTTGGTCTCTTTTTGGAAGTAATGAGCAATAGGAAGAGAGGAAATGGCCTCAAGTTGTGCCAGGGGAGGTTTAGATTGGATCTTAGGGAAAATGTCTTCACCAAAAGGGTTATCAAGCATTGGAACAGGCTTCCCAGGGAAGTGGTTGAGTCACCATCCCTGGAGGTATTTAAAAGGCGTGTAGATGTCGTGCTGAGGGACATGGGTTAGTGATGGTTTTTGCAGTGTTAGGTTAACGGTTGGATCTTAAGGGTCTTCCCTAACCTAAATGATTCTATGATTCTATGATTCTGTGACTATTTGCAATGACGTCTTGACCCATGATAATTGCAGAACTGTCCTCGTGAATCATTTGGGGAGCAGCTAATTGGGCTGGTCCATGGGTGCCCAGGGCTGCACTGGTAGTTTAATGGTGATTGGATTCCAGATTCCCTACCACTGCCTGATTTCTAATGCAGTCATAGCCCCAGTAACTCAAGGGGATTGGTGAAATTTCTTTTTAATGGGAGAGTCTGAGACATACCCAAGGCCTTGCATGAAGTCAAGTGAGTGAGTTGCACAGTCAGTTGCAAACGCCCAAACGGCTGGGGCTGCATCATGTAATCCCAGCTTCCCACTGTGCCCTTCCTGGCTCCTGGTGACTTACTGCCTCTTGGTTCTGGTTCATGCACGCTCCAGCTCATGCTGGCTGCCTACAGCTCTCAGCACACCCATCTGCCCCTGGCAGCCCGCTGACTTCATCCCGACACTGCCTGGGACATGCGCCAGGACATGGGAATAACACATCTCACCTTCCCCAGGGTGCACTCCTCTGAACGCAACCTAGTTGCTGAGCTGAACAGAACCATACTGAGCTATCAACCTTTTACCTTGCAAACCCAAATTTGTTGAAATGAGGGGAAACACTGCGAGAGCTGCGCTGCTGTTGAGTTGTGGCAGAGCTCATGCTGTCTTCCTCCACCCCGTGATGCTGAGAACTGGGGTCCTCCATCCCGTGATGCTGAGAACTGGGGTCCAGGGGCTGTACCAACCCACAACGTCTGAAGCAACCCAATGTATTGTACACTGCTACAGAGATGGCTTAATGGTTTAGGGACGCGATGCTGCCTCTGAATGCAACAGGTCCCAATGGATGCCTTGATGAGCCCTGCAGCAGAACAAAATCCTCTAAAACAACAGATAAGCTTATTTATTATTAATAGCATTGCACAGTTCATTCATCATCTGTTTACCAGTGCAGCAGCATAGCTCTGCAGCCACTTTGGGCGGGAAACGACATGCTGGGTCCCTTGAGGAGGGACCAGAGGGTGCAGGATAGAGTGGGGCTGGGACAACCGGCTGGAAGCCCTAGACTTTCACCCCAGACACAGAGATACCGTGCTGTGTGGTTCGTGTCCCATCCAAGAGGTTGCTGCTCTCTCACTGACAGGTATGGCTGATGACAGGGGGGAAAACCAAGCACTGAAACAGCCAAAACCCAGTGAAGACAGGGGCTTGGAAGAGCATTACCTTGTGATGTTCCCTGGTTGCCATCTGACTCCATTTTCTTTGTGAACAGGGGTGGCAAGAAGATCTGGTTTGGGGCTGGCAGCCACAAAACCTATCTCTCTATTAAACATTCGCGGTTCCTGCTCCCAAGGCCAATGGACAAGAAATGGATGATTTTAACTTTTTTAACTATTTAACCCGTAAAACAGAGAAACTGCATCCTAAGTGCTGGTTGGGAATCCTTGAATTTACCAATTTGGATAAAGCTGCTGGGAACTGACTTGGGTGTCATTTATGGCAAGGCATGGCTATGCCTGGGGTCCTATGGCAAAGCCATCCTGATGCACCACAGAGCCCCGATAGCCTAACAGAGTGGAAATATGCCCTCAGCATCCATAAAAGAGAGAGGGAGTGTGTGGGGAACAAGTCAAACCACACCGGGTGCTCCCGAGAGCATCCCTCGAACTGCTCGTTCCCCAGAGTGGAGAGGAAGGGTGGGAGCAGGCAGGGGTGGGAGGGCAGGCGAAGGGGGCGAGCGGTGCACTTCTGAGCGCTTCCTGCAAAGGGCTTTAATGCATTGAAAAGTGGAAGGTTTCGCATCCGATTCTTGTCACGGGCAGCAGGGCTAATCGGCTGAATGCCATTTCCAGGGGGAAGGAAGGGCCCCGGCAGCGGGCAGGCCACTTTGCTCAGAGGGGCTGCTGCCCTTAAGAGGCTTTTATTGCGGTGGCTCGGCAGCTCAGCAGAGAGGTGTGCTGTCATTAGAGTGACACTAAAAGTATCCAAAGATTAGCAATGACGGACTGACTGACCTGTCCCTGTCAAGCTTGGAGTAGATGAGGGGGAAGTAAGGGGAGAAAAGAGGAGGGAAAAACAGCCTTTCACCCCGAAAAGAATGATTCGGGGTGGCCAATGAAAACCTGGCAGTGCTTGTATCCAGCCACTAACTGGACTTAGATCCTTTCCAATTACCACCTCAAATCAGTTCATATATCCTGAAAAGAGATTTGTAAACCACCCTCCCTGGGAACGCAGAAATTTGGCATTTTCCCTGCCTTCAGCAGGGCTGGATGAAGAACAAATTTCCAGCTTTGAAGATGTTGCCAATCCATCTCTTTGCCAGGGTTTTGCAAGGAGACCTGAGGAAAGCCATGGGTTGGCAGTGACATTGGTGTCTCTGAGTCCTATCAGTAGAGAATCCTCCTTCTGGTCTAGTATTCCTGCCCATGGCAGGGGATTGGGTCTAGATGATCTTTAAGGTCCCTTCCAACCCAAACCATTCTATGATTCCTCAGCTATCAAACTCTGATTTTAAGGGGATGGTGCTCTCATTCACAGAATTACAGAATGATAGGGGTTGGAAGGGACCTCTGGAGATCATCTAGTCCAACTCCCCTGCCAGAGCAGGTTGACACAGAGCAGGACGCACAGGAACGTGTCCAGAAGGCTTTTGAATGTCTCCAGAGATGGAGACTCCATCACCTCTCTGGGCAGCCCATTCCAGTGCTCGTTCCTCTGTGGAAAGAGCCAAAAGTGCCTCCTTCAGTGATGGGCAGAGTTATGCTAGAGGAAAACAACCAGTTTGGATAAAATCCTGTCTTTTCCCCCCTGCCATTTCGCAGAAACCTGGTCCCTTGAGCTTGACATAGGACGAGCCCTCACCCCAGGTATAAGTTGTGACCCTCTCCATGGGAAGAGCTCATCCCATACCCCAGATGCACACACAGTGGGAAAACAGCTTTTTAATATTTCTTATGGTTGTTGTTAAATCTCTCCTATCTCTGCATTCCCCCTACCAGGAAGCCCTATCAGAGCCTCCCCCTTGGACCCTGGCTTTTCACCTTGGCGAGGGCTGACCTGGGAAGGACGCTCAGTTTGCTGCTGCCAGTGATGCTCCTGGAGTCCTCCCACTGCTGCCAGTGTATCTCGCATGCTTGCTCCCCGTGGTTACCTCTCCTCACCGCTCCTTCACAACAAGGCATTTCCCAGACACAGTTCCATTATTCCGCTCCCAAGCTGAATTTTTCCTTTTAATTCTTCTTCTCGCAGCAAATGTATCTAATTTCTTTTCCTTTCCACCTCCCCTCCTCCTCCTAAGCCCCCTTCCCGACTGCTTGCAAAGAGAAGTTTCAAGACCAATTTCAAGGTGGATTCAGCACTGGGAGATTGGGGAAATTAACATCAAGAAGTTGTTTGAGGCTGTGGAGTGGTCTGAGCTCCCTCCTGAGTTGGAGGAGTCCAACGTAGCCCTTAGAAATACAGCTCCAGCTAATCAAGCCTGCAGAGAGCCAGAAGGACTCCTGGGGATGGTTTCTGTACAGGCACTTTAAAACACAACTCTGCAGTGAAGGCAAGGACAGACAGGGAATAAGGGCACAGGATTTGGAACTTGACAGTTCCCTTGCTGGCTCTGCTGTGGGAGTTCTTGGTCAAGTTGCTTCCCATCCTTGAACTCCATTTTTCCCACCTGTTCAGTGATGATGGCAACAGTGAGCTCCTGTGTAGAAACCAGTGGGAGGAAACCTGCTGCCAATGGCCTGGAGGAACATGTTGTCCTTAAAGACTGGCTGGCAAAGCCAGAAAATGGCAAAGTTGGTGGACAACAATGGGACCTTGCAAGCTCTTCTCTTAGGTTTTTGGATGTCTTTCCACTCAGCTGTGCCTGGGCAGGTGGATGATTCAGTTTTTAGATAAAACACTGGCAGGTCACTTTGCAGTTCCTCACCCATAGGACTTCTTCTCCAGGGTCATTTTTCTGGAGAGAAGTTTGACTGAAAAACAACGGTTGTGTCAGCATGTGGCTGCTTCACTGAACCTCGCTGCCCTTGTTTGAGGGGGATGCCAACATCCCCACAAATGGCTCTGCAGATCAGGTTCCTCTTGTCCATGTTGGATGCAGTGTAAGGCAGGATATGAAACCATCTGAGGACAATTTCTTGCTATGACCTGGGAATTGAGTGTCCATAGTTTGGTTCCTATTTTGTCCTCCTCAACTGTGTCGATTTTTCAGTAAATTCTTTTGTAGGCTCACAAACTTTCTTTGCAACCTGCCTTATTGGAACAAACAGAGCCTTTTCCTTCCCTACATGCTTCTGGGGGGCCATCAGGTCACTTGGGTCAGGAGTGACACTCTCTGGGTGGCCTCCAAAGGAATGACAGACCAATCTCCCGGTATCACCTGATGCCTCCTTGTTCCTGGGTTCCCACTGCCCTGGCCATGCTCCAGGGCTTGCCTCCTGTCTTCCCACCACTGTCTAGATGAACAAAGCTTGCAGCTGCATCCACACACCTCATCCAATGATGGACGAGCAGACACCCACCACAGGGAGTTGAGCTATAGGATGCTGGATTTGCTGCTGCCAAAGCTCCTGTCTGGCCAAGGTTTCATTAGTACTCCCCACCTCATTAAATATAAAGCAAATCTCTCCATGCCACAGGGAGGAGGGCTGCGCTGAGCTGCGTGACCAGGGGTAGACTGCTTCTGGTTGTGTGCTTTCAAGGAAATCTCTTTGGGAGATGGACCTCATGCCCTGCCTATGGGACATTAATGAGGGTTTTTTCCATTCAGTGACCCCAGGCTGTTGTATGGGCTCAAAGCAGAGGAGAAAATCTGCAATGCTGCAGGTCCATGAGGTCCAGACCAGGCAGTGAGTGGTGGGACCCAGTGCTGCTTAAGGTTTGGATGACCAGTGCGATTCTAGACTGTCTGGTGGGAAGATTATCTGGAGTCTGTAGTCCTGTATGTGTTTTGCCCTGTTTGGGATGAGAATGACTGCTGGCTCATGTTCAACTTGGCATCAGCTCTCACCCCATAGCACCATGGCTGCTCAACTGCTTGGTTCCCAGACAGTTCTTAGCTCTTTTCCAGTCAGTTCCCAGTCTGGTGTCACTCTAACATCAGAACAGAGCTTTGCACACCTCCTTGTTGACCTTCATGACGTTCCTGTTGTCCCATCCCTTTTCAGGGTCCCACTAGACCAAGGCCCTGCCATTCATTGTTCCAGGATCCCCTCCTAATTAACTATTACCCACAAGCTTGTGGAAGATGCATCTCCATCCAGGTCACTGATGATGTTGATCAGTTATCAGGTGCACCATCAGCCCAAGTGGTACTTCACCACTGTCATACTGGAAAATGGATAACCTCGCTCTACGACTCTATGATTCTATGATTCTCAGCACTGGAGATAGGAGAGCTGTATTCAGCTCTGTGGGGTCCATCAAAGTCCAGGGGATGGCGTGTGTTTGGAACAGCCACTTATCCTTTTGCATAGAATCATAGACTCATAGAATGTTTTAGGTTGGAAGGGACCATAAAAATCATCTGGTTCCAACTCCACCCCGCCGCCATGGGCATAAGCAGAGACCTTTTAAGCTGCCTGATGGCACCAAAAGACAGAAAATTAAAAGCTTACCAAAATAATATTTTTTTTTTCCAAAGTGAGAGTCTGTCTGGCATAATGGCTGGGATTTAGCTTGATGTGAAAAATATCGAGCATTTACCTGATAAAGAGGATTGTTGAAGGGGGCAGATCTCTTCGGCCAGGGAAGAAAAAAATGATGGATGAATTCCAGGTCAGTAACATTAAGATCGCCTCACTTTTGCTGAAGAGCTTGCAAAGCCAGTGCACTGCAATCAAAAAACGCCCTATTTATTGTAAGGGATTTGAAGAACAATGTCTTGATTCAAACCTCTTCAGCTGTAAAGCAGCAGTGAAGCCCATCGCTGTCAGCCTGTACCCCTTTTTTGCTTTGTTTTGCTGGGATGAGGTTTTCTGCTTTGTGCATGGCCCGTATATTTTGGTGTAGTCACCCATGTGCTACAGACATTGGAAGTGGAGGGTGCTGTCCTCTTTTGGGGTGAAAATCACTCAGTTCTGGCCTAATTCCCTAGTGAAACTGGAGCCAATGGGAGCAGCGCAAGGCTGGACTACAGCCCTGTGTGGGTTCAACACAGCAACTCATCTCTGGTTTAGGAAGCCCTGGAGCACATGCTGGAGGCTGGGAGTAACCAGAAAAGCTTTGCTGTACTGTGGTCTTTATCTCACACCTTTTCCTAAACTACATCTTGTGTTAGATAGTGGACCAAACAGCTTGGGATGATAGGGTAAATCCATGTTCTTCCATCCTCTTGTGTATCCCTGCCTGCTCAATGCATAGGAAGAGGAATCTGGACCCTCCGAAAACAATGACATTTTAGAAATCGTGTTTAAGGAAGATTAAAACTTGCATTCCCTGAGTCTGGGAAATCTGCAGAATCTGTGAATATGGGAACAGCACAATGCCTCCTGGAAACAGGCAGGTTTACTATCTCAAAGCCAAAAGTGAATCATGTTTGTGTCAATGTTTCATGCTGGGATAATAAATAAACCAAACCCAGACTTTCCAGTTTACCTGCGAACCTCTGAAGACTTTTCCTTTGCAATTGCCGCTCCACTCTGTGTTTCCTGTAAGCTTTCAGAGTTTGCCCAAACAGCATTTTTCTGATGCTCCATGAAAAATATTTGCTCAGCTCTTCTGGCAAGCATGAGCTCCGAAGAAGTTGAAGGCAAGGGATTCACCTTGCCCTGGGCTGCTGAAAACTGCTTTGCTCCACAGCTCTTGTTGGAGATGAGGAGGAGATCGGCATGGTGTGAGGCCAGCAATGGTCACAGGGGATGTACAAAGACAGTGGTATCTGGGACACATGTAATTGTGGACAGGAGTCTCGCTGCCATGCTCTGACCACAGCATCTTTCACGTTAACTCTGTGCTCGAGGGATTTAGGGGATGGAGAGGAGGAGGGAGAGATGTTTATCAGCAGGTGGATGGGGCACTTTTGAAATGGTCTCAGATTGTGCCAAAAGTGATGGCCAGAGGCCAGAGTGTGTTGGTACACCCTCTCGGAGCATCTTACCTATTTGGGCTCCCTGCTTGGACAAGCCGATCCCTTATACTTAGGAGAACAACACTGGCATGGCTACAGCTTTCTGAAAAGCTGATACCACCAGCACAGAGAAAGTTCACCTTGACTTGGGGTTTCTCCAAGAGTCACCTCATCCTGAGCTGCTTCCTGGTCCAGCAAATTTTTTCTGCAAGTGACACTGGATCTATCTAGGAAGTCTTGGCTGTCTTGGCCACAAGACATGGGCTACCCATGCTGCTGGTGGAGGGTCTTCCTCTGCAACAATCATTGCAGTTTTCTGCTTGTTGGCATGCCCCAGAGCCTACACAGGCCAGCTGGTGAATAGTAATTTAAGGGTACTCAGGATCTGTGGGGAAAGAGGATTTAATGCAAATCCAGCAGACAAGCATGAGGAAGGGATGAGGAAGTTTTTCTTGAGCCCTTCCTCTGAGCTGCCGCGATCTGCTGATTTGCAGGATGCTCCCCAGCCTGATGGCTCCTTCTGGGCCATGATGGATGAGCTCGCACCTCTGTCCGCCTTCCTGGAACTGCTTTGCAATCAGTAGCAGTGGCCAGGAGGGCTCCCAGGGGCTCGGTGAAGATGGGGAGGGGGGGCCACTGGCGGAGGAAAAGGGGGTGACCAGGGGGATGTATTTGTGTGCAGAGCTGCGGTGGATGTCAGTTAATGGAGCCGGGTGATTCAGCTGCTGCGGAGAAGCATCAAGGGATGCTTTACGCCCTGGTACTGCTGGCAGGAACATCCTGGAGGCTCCGCAGCACATAAGTAACTACAATGGGTGATTGCTTAATAATTAAAGATATGTAGCGCTTGGATTGCCTCCCGGAGCCGGACCAGAATGAGAAGAACAGGGCACAGCGGGAGGAAAACTTCCCGTCTTACAGGAAATCTTCCCTTGCCGAACCATTCTGCAGTCCCCGCGCCTACCGAGGGACTTGGCTGGAATCAATTCCCCTCCGCCTGCAGTCAGAAGAAACGGCGGGCTGACATTGGGATCCTGCCACCGATTAACTAAGTGATCTTGGTGTGTCACTTCCCAGTGTGGCTCAGTTTCCCCTCTCAGAATAGGGATGTTGTCTGGAAATATCAGAGTATCTCATGGGATTGGTTAGACCCAGCTGGGCAGTCACGGGGGGAAGATGGGGGTGCTTAGCATGTGGTCCTGGAGGCAGTGCTTTTGTCTTTGAGATGGTAAATGTCCCTGTTTCCAGGTGTTCTGCTCTTCCCATGTTCACAGATTCTGTGGATTTCCCAGATTTGAGGAATGCAAGTTTTAATCATAGAATCATAGAATTGTAGAATCATGGAATCATAGAATCATAGAATAGTTTGGGTTGGAAGGGACCTTTAAAGGTCATCTGGCCCAACCTCCCCTGCAATGATCAGGGGCATCTTCAACATAGAATCACAGAATCATAGGACGGTTTGAGTTGGAAGGGACCTTAAAGACCATCCACCTCCCCCTGCCATGGGTAGGTACATCTTCAATTAGATCAGGTTGCTCAGAGCCCCATCCAACCTGACCTTGAATGTTTCCAGGGATGGGGCATCTCTGGGCAACCCGTTGCAGTGGTTTAATCATCCTTAAACCATTTGGAGCTCGGTCCAGCATAGGAGAAAACAATATTATCACCCTGAAAAGAGCAGCTGATGGTGACCCTGGGCTGCAGGATGGGCAGATGGAGCTGGATATTGCATCCCGCTCCCCGTGGTGAGCACAGCACCGACACGACACCCTCAAGCCCGTGGGATGGTGAGGAGCCCAGCGGCATGGGCCGCCACTCCCTGACAGCTCCACTTTATTTACAGGCCTGATTACAGGCGACACATGAGCGGATTTATTAACTCTGCTCTCCCGCTATTCGGAGCCTTGTAGATAAATGGCAGAGCCCGGGGCCAACACTAAAACTCGGTTAACATTAAAGTGAAGGATCTGCTGGTGCTTCTGCCGGGGGGCTGGAGGCGAAGGGGAGCGGATGTGCTTTTCTTTGCAGTCAGACGCGCATCGGTTGAGCGGGAGAGGTTTTTTTTCGCCTCTCCCCAGGGCTGATGTCACATGCAGGGAGGGCAGGATGGGGATGCTGACTCAGCACCCGCTGCTCCGCTGGCTGGCAAGATGCAGAGTGGTGGCTGGGGCATTGCATTTCCCATGCCCATGGGGGTGTGGGGCAGGTGAGGGTTTTGCTGCCTGGTGTGGGGCTGTGCTGAGCCTGCTTTGCCCCCCAGGCACTGATCCTGGTCCAGGCTAAGCCATGTCAGACCAGAGGGCATGCAGCTGTGTTAAGACCTCGGTTTTATCATGTTGATCCTGGATAAATCATGATACTTGACCCGGGAGTCAGGGGTATCACAGTGATGGCAAACTGGTGCAAGAGGAGAATGAGACCCCCTCAAAACCCGTCCCTCATCCCCACGTTTCAATCACCATTTTCCTCCTTGTAATGAGCCTGAGTTGCATTTTAACTTCCCTGGGTGAAAATACTGATTTGCTCCTGCCACGAGGATTGAGGAAGAGCTTGGGGAGCTGAGGGACAGCTTGCATCAGGATCAGCTAGCCTTGACCCAGATTTCCTGTTCCTATGAATCCCCTTTGCCCTCCTCTGGAGCCACCAAATTGTTTTGTCCCTGCCTTGGCTTGTGCCTACAACTAGCCCTGTGCTGCCCAGACTTCCTGATTTTTCAAAAGGTTTTCCCTCTGGGTTTAAACCCTTGGAAAAGCAGGCACTGCCCTGGGACCAGAGCCCACCTGAGAAGGCCTGTCGTGAACTGCAAAATTCAGACTATGGGGACTGAAACAATGCAGTAATGGGGCATTCGGTTCGCCGGCAGCTCTCATTCAAAGCCTCCTCCTTTTGCGGAAGTTCATGCTTAACTGAGGAGTCAAAGAAATTCTAGTTTGCACAACACTTGATTTGACAAGAAAGATATCATTCTGCTTCTGCTTGGGGTGATTTGAAAACAAGGTTTTGCTTGGACACTAAAAGAATTGGGGGGGATCTAAGAGGTAGAAATTCATATGAGTGAGGGTCCCAAAGAGTCAAAATTAAGCTTTTCAAGGGCTGCGTGTCCTTTCTCGGAGGGTCCCACGTGAGGGAATAAACTTGCCTTTTAGAAAGTTTTGCTGGTTTGCAGGCAGAAGCCTTCCAGTAAAATGGAAAGTGGAAAATATGGGAACAGGTTATAAATATCTACATGGGAATGAAGGTATACGTGGCAGCTATAAATGTAACATGGGAACCAGCTAAAAGTGTGTCCAATGTGGAGAGTCTCTGCTGGCCTTAAACACCCCTGCTCCTTACCTGAAGGACTCTGACATCCCTCAGCTCAGGCATGAGGCTTTTGGGGGTGTTTGTGGTGGACCAGCATGAGCAGGAGGTGGGGAGATGCTCTGGATGACCTGCCCCATAGCAAGGTGTCTATGGATTACCCACCCAGGGATGCTGGGATGGTGGGAGGAGAAAAGATTGCACTATTAATAGATGGTTGGTGTTTTTTCCAGTGATTTCTGACCTTGCTTTCTTCCCACCTCCTTCTCTGCCCTCTCAAAGAGGGCTGCTTTGGGTCAGCGGTGCCAGGTTTGCTTTCAGGCAAATGTCCACATCTCTATATTCCAAAACACCTTTGGAGATGTGGTGTCCAACCATTTTCTGAAACGTCATGCAGTGGTCTTGCTGACCTGGTTCCAGCTCTACCTAGAGATGTGTAACCATGAGGATGTCTGATCCCAGCCCAAACACCATGGGTTGTCTTCCTCATTTGGGGTATCCAAATCTGCCCCGGAAGCCAAAGCTTTCAAGCTGTGGTGTGCACACACCCCTGGTGTGCTGTTAACCATCAGGAAGCACAATCCCATAAACATGTTCTCTTTCGTGCAGGTATCCTATGGTCATCTGTGCAGCCACCAGGAATCCCTACCTCTACCAGAGACCCCCAAGGAATGAAGGGATGCCTGGGATGAAGGCACAGCAGGGATTGAATCATGCTGGCAGGGTCAGCTGAATCCCACACCCTCGTGGCTCTTGCAGCGTGGTGCCCAGCAAGGCATGCAGGTCCCTCAGGATCATGCCAGACAGCAGGTCGGCAGCACTGCCAAGGAGCTTTGGCAGTGTGGGAGATGCATGTGAAGGGATGACTCCTTGAACATCTCTGGCATGGCCTAAGTCCAGCCATGGCTGGTGTGTGGAGACCATGCTGCACCAAGATATGCAGCTTAGTGGTTTCAGACCGCTGTGCCATAGTGACTCCTCTCCACCCCATTTCATCGTAGAAATGCAGCAGTCCTGTCTCTCTCAAGGCAGTGTCATTGCATGGACCAAAGCAAAGGAATGTTCCACCTTATGAGGTGCGTCTGAGGGAACTGGGGTTGTTCAGCCTGGAGAAAAGGAGGCTGAAGGGACACCTTCTCGCTCTCTACAACTACCTGAAAGGAGGGTGTAGTGAGGTGGGGGTCAGTCTCTTCTCCCAAGTAACAAGCGATAGGACAAGAAGAAATGGCCTCAAGTTATGCCTCAAGTTATGCAGGCTTAGGTTGGATATTAGGAAAAATTTCTTCAATGAAAGGGTTATCAAACATTGGAACAGGCTGCCCAGGGAAGTGGTGGAATCGCCATCCCTGGAGGTATTTAAAAGATGAGCAGATGTGGTGCTGAGGGACATGGTTTAGTGGTGGTTTTGTCAGTGTTACGTTGATGATTGGACTCGATGATCTTAAAGGTTCCTTCCAACCTAGACCATTCTATGAGTCTATAAATTTGAGAGATGCAGGTCACTCCACTGAGGCCTTGGAAGTGAGCACCAAAGATGCTGGAAAATCGGTCCCTCTTCCCCTGCCTCAGTTTCCCCAGCGGCAAAGCAGAGCTATTTTCTCCCTTCCTACTGCAGGGGGAGATAGGAGCTGCTTAGGCTTTGCTTTTTCCCCGTGGCTGGGTTTTCCGAGTGCTCAGCACTTCCGCGAAGTCAGTCTTGCCCCTTGTAAAGTGTTGTGAGTGTAAGGCTATGCTGGATACCCGAGCCAGGATGGAAGCAGGTACTGCAGACAGCTATCTCCATGGATGGGCTGATACTGCAGACCCGCCAGGGCAGGGGGGAGAGGATCAATAATGTAGATACGGAGAGAGCTGGCCAGGCACAAATAAGCCCAGCTTTGTAAATGAACCCTGAGCTCTCAGGGCTCCCCGGTAAAGGCTGTTATCTCCAGACACTCCGGCTGTCTGGGTCCTTTCACAATACAGAGACATGCCGACCAGGATATGAGTCAGCTAACAGGGCTCTTTCCCTGATCCCTGACCGAGTGTCGGCCCGACACTGCTTTGCAATGTTGGCTGAGGGCTGCCTGGTGCAGGGAGTGCAGGGTGGCTTGCACCTCCTCGGAGGGCAAGGACTGGCTGGGGAGTTATCCCCCAACCATCCTACCTGATTTCTCCTCTATTCCAACCTAGGATGTCATAACAGTGGTCCTTGAAGAGCTCCCAGCCATCAAGGCAGTGGGCTCATCCTGAGGTTATGAGAAAAAAAGCCAGGCAAAAGGTATAAGGATTTATTCCTTTATTGCTGGGCTTTGGGAGTGATACAAGCAGACGTTCCTGGTCCACAGAGCTTCTAGCCTTACCCATGCAGTTCATACAATAGGAGAAGCAATCAGAAAGACCCCCCCTCCCAGACCAGTTGGTTTGTGCACCAATGCAATCCAGCTATAAGAGCATCACAAGGAAGGCTGGAAAAGGTGTAAGTTCCCCGGTCATGCCCCATCCAGGTCTCCTGTCCATGTCTACCTGCCTCCCAGTAGGTCCAGTTCAGATACAAGCCCTAGCCTTGTCTTGCCAGTCCAAGGCTGGGACTGGGAGAAGAAAACGGCAGGTTTGTTCTCTCCAGAGGTGGTCAAGCCCAGGGGCTGTCTAGCTGAGTGTCCTGCCTCTGACAACAGCCCACGGCCGATGCCTGGAGAAATGCAAGGCAGGAGGAACAAGCAGAGCGTTCCCAGAGTGCTCTCAACAATTTGTGCTCAGGGATCCCTTGAAGCAGAGGTGTTGCCTCCGTATTATGGCAGGGGATGGATTTTTCCTCTCTGAATGTGCCATGCAAACTATTAACATCCTGTGGCAAGGAGTTCCGTGGCTTGATTGCAGAAAGCAGCAGCCGATGGTAAGTTTTGCCTGGCAAGAGACATCTTTGCCACTTCCGTGCTGCACAGACCTGGGAAAATCAGTTCAGCTGTGCACGAAGAAGAAAAACCTGTGGAATATGAGCAGCCAATGCACAGCAATCCTTTGTGGTGATCCACATGCACTGTTCCCAAACTAGGAGCTGTTAACCTTAACTCTGCCCTTATTGCTTCTGCCCTAAAGGCTGGTGTTCGGAGCCCTCCACACTGTATTTGTTAATAAACAGAAATCTGGGGCAGAAGGTCTCTTTGACACATTAATCCAGCCATTTCCCCCCTCCCCGGTCCCTGCTTCTCCTTTCTCCCCCCTTCCCATCTCATTTCCTCCCGAGCCAAAGAAATCTGTCTGCCTGATAGATGGCTCCTGACAAGCTGAGCAGCTAAAGATCACATGTCAATAGGGCTATAATTAGGAGAATTGAGCCCTGTCAGGGCCGGACGGATATTTATCTGAAATCAATGGCCAATAGGGTGGAAGGAATGAAGATGTGGGAGTGTTTGCTTTGGAGCTGCCACGGCTTTTTACACCCTGTCTGCACAGGGATCCTGCTGGCCTGGGCTTTCCTGCTGCCTGAAAGGGGGGAGGATTATATCATTAGCCATGGAGATCTGCCCTGGCCTCTGAGCACCAGCACCCGCTGACCCCTTTCTGGATGTGCACTCACGCCCCAGGTGGGGATGGCAACAGGAAAAAGCGAGATGGGGGGCTGGTTGCAGACAGAGGTTGTGATTCTATGAATCACATAGAAAGGTTTAGATTGGAAGGGACCTTAAAGGTCTGTTTTCAACCCCTCTGCCATGGGCAGGGACACCTCCCACCAGACCAGGTTGCTCCAAGCCCTGTCCAACCTGGCCTTGAACACCTCCAGGGATGGGGCAGCAACAACTTCTCTGGGCAACCTGGGCCACGGGCTCACCACCCTCAGTGTAAAAAAAATACTTCCTAATATCTAATCTGAATCTACCCTCTTCCAGTTTGAAGCCATTACCCCTCATCCTGTCACCACATGCCCTTGTAAAAAGTCCCTCTCCGTCTTTCTTGTAGGCACCCTTCAGATACTGGAAAGCTTCTATAAGGTCTCCCTGGAGCCTTCTCTTCTCCAGGCTGAACAACCCCAACTCTCTCAGCCTGTCCTCACAGCAGAGGTGCTCCAGACCTCAGATCATCTCCATGGCCTCCTCTGGACCTGCTCCAACAGGTCCATTCAAGCTTTTTCTCTTCCTCCCAGTGAGAAAGAGCAAGTTAGCAACTCCATGCACCAGGGCCAGGGTCTCAGGTGTACACAGGGGAAGCAGGACTGGAGAGGCAGCAGCTGGTGGGGACAAGGATGTTGTCACCTCTCTTCCCCAGCTGAGATGGAGCTGGGGTCTCACCTAGATGCTCACTTGTAAAACCTGGCCTAAATCTCCAGCTGGGGACTAGCTTTTCACGCCTGCCACAGCGCTGCCAGGGGGGATGTTGCAAATGTTAGGCTGAGATTTAGGCATTAGCTTCCTCCCTGGAGGCTGCTAGAGGCTGTCGAGGGGAGCTGGGTCACTGCAGAGATTTTGTGGCAGCCATCCCCACAACTTTCCTGAGAGCACAAGGACCTTCCTGTTCTCCAAATCTCCTGAGATGATCTTAGCACTGGTGCAGGGGGGTTTGCACCTAGGTAAACACTAGGACTTGCTCTCCCTTGGACTGGGGCACGAATCCTTTTTGCAACCACGGGGCTTTCATGCAAAGAAAAGCTCGGGAGGCCCCAGGTCCTGGGAAACCCTTAAGCATCCGCTTTAATGCTTTGTTGGTGCAGGGGTCAATGGCCCAGCCTCAAAGCTGTTCAGCTATGAAAACAGCTGAGGTTAAAGACAGAAATGCTTTGGAAATGCTTTTGGGCACCAGGCAGGATGGAGACTGGAGTCATACAAACCAGAGGAAGGCAGCAGGGAGGAAATGACCCCTCCTCTGCCTGGGGAATGATGCTGTGGGTGGGGTACCGCAGAGATTCAACCCCAGGACTGAAATAAGCTGAAGGAAATCTTTGTAATTCCAATCTAGTTCAGTTTTATACTCCTCACTGCTCAAGGAGATGGCAGGGGTCGACCCCACTCCATCTCCAGCTGCGCATGGACCTCACCCCCAGGATCCAGTAGGATAACGCGCTGTCGGCAGCAGGCAATGCACACTGCCCGGACTGAACACACGCAGCTTTCCCATCCCACAGAGTCTGCCCCTATTCAACCATCATGCAAAATCAAAGCTCGTGAAAATTGCGGGGGATTAGTACTTAGAATTAGTGAAATCATCGATTCCCCGTTGGGGCATCAGGGATCAAAAAGGCTCTCCCAGCTTGCTTTTCTCATGACAGCATTCTCATGTTCTGTGCATGGCCGAGATCTCTACTGCTGCCCGTTCATCACATGCCAGTGCATCCACCAGTCACCAGAGCCCTTCTCTGTATTCGTTTCACTTTTGAGACCCCAATTGACTTGGAGGGAGAAATCGAGGCAGGGGGAAGGACCCAGGGCCCTTCCCATGGCTCAGGCAGCAGATGACACATAGCTTGGTACACTCCTAATTTATTGCTTCTGTAATTGGGGTTAATTAGTGGTGACCAAATTTATCTTCTCGCCTCTCATTAATCCCAAACACAAAAGAACCCTGTTTGCAATCAATTGCTGTTTAATTACAGCACAATAGCTGCCTCCTGAGATCGAAATCCCTGCTGGCTTGAGGTCTTGACGGCGAGGATGGGAGTGGAGAGATGCAGCTTGGAGGAGCTGGAGGATGAGGATGCCAGCTAGGACTGGCATTGTGTGCTCCAGGGACCTGTGAGGTTCATGAAGAGCAACGTGAGGTCTCCTTGCCCTGGCGGAAGGATCAGGCAGTAGGTTTCAACTGGGCAGAAAGGGTTGGGTTTTTAAACAGCTCCTCATGCAATGGAAGAACAACTCAGTCCAGGGTGGTGGAGATGCTGGACAGTCCTGGGACGCCTTTTTGACTGGGACATCTGCTGGTGGCTATTAAAGAGGATGTCTCAGATGTAGTTCCTGCCTTCAAGATCATGCTTGTCTGGCAAGCCAGGGCATGGGGAACCTCCAACAGCAGCTCCCATTGTTTGATTGTAGACTTCAGAGGCTGTGGTGGACCCTATCGCCATCACAGCAGAGGCAGTAAAGCTGCCTGTGAGCTATAAAGAGCCCTGCTGGGACCCTGAATGAAAATGCAACAGTTGGACAGAAAACGTGTTCCCCGTGATGTCTCGCTTTGGAGAAACGTTTGCAAGGATGTTTGGTCCACTCTCAACCTGAAGGCAATGGAAATAATAGAAACTCCTTCAGCCAGAATGGCAAGGAAACAAGGTCCCACCGCTGTCCAGGGCTTTGTTGTTCAGACTGAAGGTGTCTGAGGTGACCGTAGGATTAGCCACAAGGGCATGAAAAATGAGGGAGAAGGGGAAAAAAGTGAACTGTGGGAAAGCTCTCATTTCCACAGGCAAGCTCTGGACCCATCCTGGACCTGAGCCATTTCTGGGGACAGGGTAACTTGTTTTTCTCAGGACCCCACCTAAGAACACCAGATTGCATTTTGCCAGGAGATACATTTCCTTGGCAGTGGTACCTGTTCTGCCCCCTCATTTACCCAGATAAATGTATACTCAGTTAATGCTGTGAGTATTAAATAAAATCCCTGCCTAGCCTTCTTGCCTCTCCCTCCCTGCTCTTTAGGTGCCATCAATCTACAGGATTATTGAGCCTGGTTTTGGAGTTAGTGGTGTGTTGAAAATGCTCCGGTCTTCCCTTTATCACTTTCAGATCAGCTCATCGGATGGGAATCCATCAGGGAAAGTAATGGGAGAGGCTGTGCTGATATATGGCTCTGTGTTACTGGATCAATCGGGCTCTCCCCTCCCCTCCAGCATGGGGGCTGTGTGGGTCTGGGGCTGGTGCTACTCGACTTCCTTCTCTTAAAAGGCCAGAGTAATCAACACTTTCCATATACCTGCAAGGATTTTGTCCTGGCAGGTGCCGGAGATATCCTGGACGTGATAAAATATCAGCTGTGTCAGAAACAAGGTCAAGGGCTGAAGTCCTCTTGGGAGCTCAACCCCTGACTCAAGCCACTTGCTGACACTTATTTATTGCATTTAGTATTTGGGTGGATTTAGGGGTTAGGCAACATCCAGAAGCTGTATGTTGTGCTTTAAAACCACCACATGCCAAAATACAGCAGCTACTAGGGTGGAGCACAGTGGGTGCTGAGGTGGTACGTCCACCACCGGGGCCAGGAGTCAGGACTAGGAGCTGTTTTTCAAGCTGTTTTTCCACCTGGGCATCAACAACCACCCTCTTCCCAGGTTCTCTGCGGATTCAGAGGGAAGAGCACCACCTACTGAGTTTCCCTCACCTCTTTTTTCCTTTTTTTTTTTTTTAATATATTTTATTTCTGTCTGTGTTCTCAGCTAGCCTCTGTTTTGCTCTGAGAAAGGCAGGAGCACATTTAACTCCAAGAAACCCTCCTGATCTCTCCAGACGTTTCTGCTTGCATCGTTTTTCTTGCTAAGCTGCTTGTGTTAATGAGACTTGCCTTCCTTGGGATCTTTCTGCTTCCTGCCTTCGTGAACTAACAGCTCCTCCAGCCTGATGCCTCCCCAGACACGGATGGGCTTTCTCTCAGAGCAAGTGTGTGTACGGGCAGGTGTGGGAAATGAAAGAACTTAGATAAGTTTTGATTCAAAATCTAAATCAAAGCCAAATATCAGAGAGTTTCCCTCATGAACCACAAACAGATGCAGCAATATAATTTTGTACGTGCATATGTGGGTGTGCATATGTAGGAACAAATGGCTGTATGCCTTTTGGCCCTGGCCAAGGATTTAGGGAATTAGCTAAAGACTTTCCCATACGGATTCAGTTTCTCACCCTGACACAGCACTCCCTTTTAATATTGACTAAGCACTTAAAAAAAATCCTCGAAAGCAAGATGGGAGAAACACAGAGAAATCTCTTCTGGTGTTTCTTGAGTGTTTTTAATTGGGAGACTATTTAACTTTTTAGGAATAAGGACACAGTCCAGCTTCTGTATTATTCCCCCAAAGCAACCAATTTCCCCCATTTGCAACCAGTGCAAAATTAGATTAGACATTAAATGTTCTTTTATTATTTCTCCCTGGTTTGTTTGTTCATTTGCACTATGAAAGTGTGTTTGTGTTTCTCCCAAGGGATGGCACAGGCTATTTTGCCATGATTTACAGACCAGGGGTCCTCAACCACTGAGTCACTTCACCTGCCTCCAGCCAAATTGTCTGCGGTCTCATCACTGTGGCTATTACTAGCAACAAGATCTAGGTGGGAGGTGGGAATGAGGAGACCCAGCTCCTCGTCAGACCACAACCTTTCTTATTTTCTTATTCTTGTCCTGTGTGCAACTGAGGGGCACCAGATCTTTGCATTGAGGAGAAAAAAACCCATAGAATCCCTGTAGGTCAAGGCTGACTGACATAGCAATGCCAAGGGCTGGCTGCACCCTCAGACACCAGCTCCTGGCACTGCTCAGACATGGGTGTTTCATCTCCCATTGGTGACCCCATCCCAGAGAGGTGTCAGATCCCTCCTCTGCCCCTTGCAGCCTCTGAGCATCCCTTGTGCAAGCCGAGGGGGAGTCTGCCTGCCCCTGAACCCACCCTCGGTGGAGAGAAAATGAACACACAATAAGAAAAGGTCATGGGGTGGCTCAGCAGCACCAAGAAGACAGAGGGGACCATGCAAGAGCAGATAAGGGAGGGTAGAGCAGGACATGCGTTCTCCACAGTGCAGCTCAACATGCCCACGGGTCTGGGGGCTGCTGAAATGTCTTCTGCCAGCGTGGCAGCCTTGTGTGCACCCACAAGAGTTTACGGCACTGTACAAATTGGGCATTGAACTGAAGAAAGGGGGCAAATGCAGCTGGGGAGCTGAGGCTGGAGGAACGTGGCTTCAGAGGCATCTCTTGGGCCTTTGGCAAGAGGCCGGTGAACAGCTAACCAGCCAACCTGCATAGGACTTTGGGATTCTGTAGTAAACCTCCTCAAAAGCCAGGAAAATAGGGCCTACGAGGAAAAGCTGGGAAAACATCAGATTGTTTAGTCCAGAGACTGAAGGGAGATGGGATAACAGCCTGCAATTATGTAAAAGGCTTCTGCAAGAAGGGGAGGGACACATGTTTCCCTGTGGATAGGACAAGTAATAAGGAGCTTAAAAGCCAGCAAAGGAGATTTAGAGCTGTGGGGATAGAGAAGGGCTGGGATTAATTGCTAGGAGGGGGGGCAGGGTGGTATCACCAGTGCTGGAGGTTTGGAGGACAAACATGTCAAGAAGGCTTAAAGAGAGTGGATCCTGCCACTGGGCAGGGGACAGGGAAGATAAACATCCACCTGTCTGTCTTTTCCAGTGTTTTGGCTGACCCATAAGGCAACACAAGCAAGTACTGGGATATTTACAGAGGGCTGATAAGTTGGACAATACTGGCGCTTCTCCCCCATGATGCTCGTGCTCATTCCTTGGTGTGAGCTGCATTGTCTCCAATGTCATGCAGAACTGCCTCTCTATTTCCCTAGCCATTATTTTGCTTAGGTTGATGTGGCAATGTGTGCTTGCGCGTGTTGCATCTCAGCCTCTCTCCGTACCTTGCCCGTGTTTCCACCTTGACCTGCACCTTGGCGAGCTGGAGACGGGTTTTGGGTGGAAAGCACCCAAGCCGAGCAGTGGTGATCTGATCACCTCGAGGAAGCAAATGTGCTGACCGGGCACAAGTCAGAAATAAAACAGAAAAACTTGAGAAAGCTCTTGCTTCCAGTAATTCCCAGGGAGAGGTGTCAGCCATGATTTCTGGAAGCCACACGCAGCAGAAAGCAAGGGATTGCTGGCAGCACTAATGAAGTTACTGCCATCCGGCGATTAGGTTAGGAGATCCTTCGGGACTGGCCTGCGAGGTGATGGACTGAAAGCAGAACGGGAACTAAATTGCATTTCATTTCAATTTGGCCATAAATTTGATGATTTCGTCAGATAAGGGATAAAGGGGGAAGGGAGGTGGTGGGAGAAGAGTAGAGGGAGGCTCTCTGCCTTCAGCATGGCCAGGGCAGGGAGCGAGCAGGGGAGAGTGCACGACACGAGAAATTACATCGTTCTAGTTTGTACCATTGTAGATTATTAATCAGAAGTGTCAAAGGCTTTATTGGATAGGATGTATATCACCTGCTTTCTATAGACTATTCACTGAAGTAATAAGGGCTGGGAATATAGGTTATCGAACTGCCCTGGGATTTATGAGAGAGAATGCAGTGGGTGAAGAGAAGAGATGGACCATTGTTACCACTTTCACAGGATGCTCCACTTGGCATCAGTGGTTTGTGTCACCTGAGTCATCTGAAGAAAATGCATGAGTGTCAGCAGGGCTTCTGATACTGTCAGACTGCAGCAAGGGTTGCAAGCTGTAGAGCAGGAGCCAGTGAGACTTCTCAGTTCTCACCACCCAAACTCCCATTCAGGGCAACCACAGCCACCAGACAAGGTAGACCCCATTGTAGAGAGGTTGCTCAATAATTGCAAAAACACAGATAAGGGGACAGATTCAAACATCTTTCCATCGTTGGAGTCTAATACTGTAGACCTTAAAGAAATGATCATGGTTCATTCCAGTTTGCCGACACCATGTGATGCCAGGCCCCAACAAACATCCCAAATTAGCTCCTGGGACCGAGAAACTTCATAATGGCAATATTAGCTTGGGACATTGCACCAGATCAGTTCACAGCTCAGTGACATCTTGTTGCAATAACATTGCATGATATTTCAGAATGTTGTCATGGCTGAATAGCATCAGTTTTTTATAGCATAGGTTGATATTTGCATTGAAGGGAAATGCTCTGCTACATTTGCTCAGGATGCTGATGCCTCCGTAGTGGAATAACCCAGTCATTGATGTGTTGAAGTTTCCTTCTGGATATTAGGACATTAGGAGGTGTTGGTACAATGTGCCAGTTTTAGGCCAAAGTCATGACATGTCCTCCCATCATTGCTGTTTCCTTCTGACAGCATGACATCCTAGCTGAGTGTATTGAAGTTTCTGTCCCAAACCGGTAACATACTTGTACCATAGAATCATAGAATCACAGAATCACAGAATGGGTTGGGTTGGAAGGAACATTAAAGATCATCTAGTTCCAACCCCCGTGCCATGGGCAGGGACACCTCCCACTAGAGCAGGTTACTCAAAGACCCATCCAACCTCCAGGGATGGAACATCCACAGCTTCTCTGGGCAACCTGTTCCAGTGTCTCACCGCCCTCAGCATAAACATTTCTTCCTGATATCCAATCTAGAACTACCCTCTTTCAGTTTGAAACCATTACCCCTCATCCTATCATTAAACTCCCCGATAAAGAGTCCCTCCCCATCTTTCCTGTAGGCCCCCTTTAGGTACTGGAAGGCTGCTATAAGGTCTCCTCAGAGCCTTCTCTTCTCCAGGCTGAACAACCCCAACTCTCTCAGTCTGTCCTCATAGCAGAGGTGCTCCAGCCCTTGGATCATCTTTGTG
>VYZM01020592.1:203853-274211 GCA_013398915.1 Dromas ardeola
AGAATCACCTCCCTCAACCTGTTGGCCACACTTCTTTTGATGCAGCCCTGGATACAGCCGGCTTTCTGGGTTTCCAGTGCACATTGTCGGATCATGTTGAGCTTCTCATCCACCAACATCCCCAAGTCCTTCTCCTCAGGGCTGCCCTCAAGCCATTCTCTGCCCCATTCTCTGTATTTGTGATTGGGATTGTCCCAACCCATGTGCAGGACCTTGCATTTCGCCTGGTTGAACTTCATGAGGTTTGCATAGGCCCACCTCTCAAGCCTGTCCAGGCCCTCTGGATGGCATCCCTTCCCCCCAGCGTGTTGACTGCACCACTCAGCTTGGTGTCATCAGCAAACTTGCTGAGGGTGCACTCAATCCCACTGTCCATGTCACCAACAAAGATATTAAATAGTACCGGTTCCAGTACCGATCCCTGAGGAACACCATTCGTCACTGGTTTCCACTTGGACATCGAGCTGTTGACCACAACTCTCTGAGTGTGGCCATTCAGCCAATTCCTTATCCCCTGAGTGGTTCATCCATCAAATTCACATTTCTCCAATTTAGAGACAAGGATGTTGTGCGGGACAGTGTCAAATGTTTTGCAGAAGTCCAGGTATGATTAATTAAGGTTTCAGTCTTCCTATTTTTCTGTGGCAGTGCCTTCCAAGTGTGGAGGTTTTCATCACAACTGGATGAAGGACTGGTGCTTGCTTAGGGATAAGACCAGAAGCAGTCTTGGTGCAATATCTGGCTATGACATAATTTGTGGTAAAATCATGGTATGGTGTACAAGTCTAATTTCTATGACCAAGGGCTTGCCATTCCTTGACAAGTGATGGGTGGATCTCAAATAACGTGGTTGGATATGAACTGACTCTGTGCCCAGCTCCAGTTCAGCATGTCCCCAGTTTAGGCATGATAGACTGAGCCGACTTCTTCAGTGAGCCTTTCTCCCCACCTCTTTCTCTCCTGCAGCTTTTCCTAGCAGATGGAGGTGAGTCTGAGAGCCTTCCTTTCCTGGGCTTATTTCTTCCAGTCTTTCAGATGCTGAATGCAGATTCCCAACCTTTGGAGGCTTCATTGCGTACCTCTGGAGGACACCACACACAAAACCTGTAGGAACATCTTCCCTCGTGAAGGTTGGATGGTGAAAAAATCTGCAAAACAACTGACCAAACCTACTCAGAGATATGGTAAAGAAGTTCCAGTTGGATGTTGATGCTGAAATTGTCTGAGCCAGTACCAAGCTCTGGGTGTGCATGACTAAATCTACAGAGCTGTGCTCTGAATCATACGTCTTAGATTTTTTGTGGCTGTCAATGATCTCATGGAGCACCACAACAGGTTTTTATGCTCCCCCTGCATCCAGCTGCCATGGGGAAGGGACATAGAATATCTCCGGGACTAGCTCTGCTGAGCCTAGGAGATGTTTTGTGCTGGTACAGCAATGCAAAACATGATGGGAGCTTGGTCTGCCCTTGAGGCCAAAGCTTTTAAACTCATGTGAGAGAAAGGGGAAAGATATCACCCATAAATCTTAACCCAGGAGTAAGAAGCTGGGCTCTGGCCATGGCAGAAATCTGAAGGCATGTGGCTATCAGACTGCTGCGGGAGTTTGGCAGGCAGTTTTGTGATCATAATTAATACATGTAGTTGCCAGGAACTCACGTGCAGTCATAGAAATTTTGCACACAAGTGCTCGTCCAGAAGACTGTGACTTGCTGCTTCTGTGTCTGATTCCCCCAGCTCATGTACGCCTGGTACAGTCAGAGCATGGACCTGCACTGCTTTTTCTGCACTGTATGACACTGTCTCCTCCATCTTCCTGCTTAGAAAGTAATCCAGGCAATCAAGGTGGTAGGGATGATTTCCAGGAAAACCGAGCCCTCTACAAGCTCTTTGAAAGTTGACCCGTATTTTGGATACTCCTCTTCAAAGAGCAGCCGTGCATCTGTTTTAAAACTGCTAAAGCGGAGAGGGAAGGCATCTTTCGTGTAACTTCAACATGTTCAAAATGAGAGATTACAAGTGTTAAGAAAATAATGACCAGGAGGTACAAGAAAAAAATATACAGAAATCTATTTCACATGCACAATAATTTACTTTTAGATGTGCAGTAAAGTTTTTATATGCACAATAATTTACTTTTACATGTGCAATGATGTTTTTACACATGTAATAATTCATTTTTACGTGTAAAAGCTGACCAATTAAAAGCACGAGTGCTAAACACACCTCTGACCAATCCTGAATGCCTTTATTTTGACATACAACTTCACTCATGCCTGACACCAACACTCTCCTTCAATATTATCATTTATTTTGCAGTTGATTCTGTCTGACTGAGTGCAATGTACCCGATTCTTTTCCAGTTCAACCACACAGAAAGTATGAGCAGACCCATGGGCTGTTGGGAGGGGATGCAAGGGTTAGATGACCTGGGTTATCACCTTTTCTTCATGACTGGTCCCAGCTAGCAACATGCATCTGTGGGAAGAATACCAGCCCCAGCAGGCGGATCCAAGAAAATATATAAAAATAGTCCTTGTTGGCCAACTGAGGTGATAGGTCTCTCAGCTGCGGCTCTGTCCCCTCTGTGCCCTTCTCACTGTTTTTTGCAAGTCTGCAGCTGACCATATTGATGGGATGAAGTCTCACAAACCCTCAGCTGTAGGAGAATCCTGCATGCTCTTCTCTAATGTTCTTCTGTGAGTTGGTGGGATTTTCAGTCAGTGGAGGTGAGCAATTGCAAAAGCAATTTAAAGAGACCAAAAAGTCTATGCCACTCAAAGAAACAGAGATGAGCCAGTGAAAAACTCCAGCAGAAGCTGCTGAAGGAGCAGTGCAGAAACTTTGTCCATTCTCAGACCTCAGACCTGCTTCCACCTTCTTTTCCACCAGTCACTTCATGTGGCTGCCACTTCTGAATGAGTCAGATGGGGTTTGAAACTCCCTCCCTCATGTGAGTAACCTGATCAAATAGCACAAGTCTGGGGGTCTGTGTTCCCTGTACTTTCTCCTGAATATTTTATTCCACATTTAAACAAACACGCTTTCATGCCTGACATCCAGGATGGGTGTGTTAACCCCCAGGATGTTGAATAGAAAGGGAAATGTCTCCTTACTGTCTTTGGGACTTCATCCCCATGGGAAACCATCTGCTCCTCTGAGCTGGCAAATTCACCTACCAGAGATAATTTCAGGATGATCTGAAGGAATAAAGGGACTGAAGAGGTAAAGAAATGCCTCCCAATCTACTGGCATCCCTCAAATTAAATGCATCAGCTCAGGCCAGAGGGTCACCTCCAAGCACAGCTGCCCTGGTCATGCAGAGTCTTTGCCATGTTAGTGGCGACTCAGTTACTTTGAGTGTGAATCTCAAATTACTGCAAGCCTGGCGGATTCAAGGGGAAAAGTGGTGGAAGGGACTAGAAATATAAATAACAGTCACTAGTGTAGGAAAAAAAAAGGTTCACAGAATCTTTTTCTTTGGACAATCTGGGAGAGGAGGAAGGGGAAATAAGAGGGTAGATGGTCAAGTGGAACAAAACAATGTAAGCTGAAACACTTTCCCTCTGAGAAAACCCAAGCCTGAAAAATAAACTGGTTTAGAGTTCATAAATGTTTAGTGGAAGACTGAAGCAGTAGTAAGTGGAAAAATTTCTTTTTATCCAATATTTCTGGTTTTGCAAGAAAAAAATACTTCCATGGAAACTTTTTTGAGGATACTATTCCACCAGCTTTAACCACTGGTATGCTAAGTCTCTGGTTACAAAGTATTTTGAGCAAGCAAATGAGGGAGAAAGTGTCAAAACAGCATTTTCTGTTTGCAAGCCCTGGGCAGCTTGGATGCAAATGATCTGGAATGGTTGTGGGCCAATGTCCTAAAAGCCAGGGCAGAAGCAGTGCTAGTTGGTGGTGTCTGCACCTTCCCAACACTCCCCACCATGATGTGGGCTGACCTGCACCTTAAGCACTTACCTGCAATGCTCAGGTGAAAAGAAGACGCCTGCTGAAGCATTTCATTTGGACCAATGTGTGCTGGAGTTGTCAGACTGCCAGCCTTCAGAAAACTTTGGGGTTTTCCAAAACTTAGAAGTGACAATCGTAAACCTCAGATCTGGTCACAATCAAGGTGTGGAGCTCTCCATTGGGATGCAAAAGGGTGCTGGCTGGCCAAAACAACATCTGTGGCTGGTTTTTGGCTGGCAATGCCCATCCTTGTTTGCATCTATCATGTTCAAACAAAGTTAGCTCAGAATATCTCATTTAACAAGGATCAGGTTCATGGAAAAATCTCCTAAAAGACAATTCAGCTGGTAAAAAAAAAAGAAATGGAATGGAAAAATGTGAATGATGGTAGGAGATGGTTTAAAAAAACTGGCAAACAACAAAGCGCCCCCAAAGCAATAATCCTTCCACCAAGAGTGGCACTGGTTTGAAAAACTTGCTTGGCTCAGAGGCAAAGGGAAAAGCAAGGGACACATCAAATAAAAAAAAAAAAAAAATAGAGGACATTGAATTTGCACTAGAAATGTGGAAAATCAGTAAGATGAGCAAAAAGACATGAGACATCTCTGGCCAGTAGAGCTGAGGACAGCAAAGAGTTTAAATACTTTGGGAACAGAAGGAGCTATAATAACCACAGTATTGATTCCTCCTTGGAAGGGAAATGTGCAAAGCATGCATTTTCGATAGATATTTGTTTTGTATTTGGGGGCAAAAGCAGATTTGTATCTGATTAAAGTGAAGGGAAGGTTTACAGGCCAGAATTAACTGTGGAACATACCAAATATCCCCTCTTAAAAAAAACAAAACTTTCTGAAAACAGCTCTTAACTACATCCAAGTGTTTTGTAGGAAGTGGCCAAGGAGCGTTACTGTTGGTTTTCAAGATGCCTTGGAGGCCTGGGCAATCCAGGGGATGAGAAGAAAACTAATGTCATGCTAGTACTTTATAAGCAGGATGACTTGGATAATTATTGCCTGCCATTGATTCTAGGCAAAATGAAGGAACACCTCACAAGGACTCGATTAATAAAGAATTACAGGAACATGATGCTAATCAGCAGGGGGTTATGGGAAATCGGTCTTGTCAAATTAAGTAGCTTTTATAAACGCAATTACAAGAGTGAGGATAATTAACCACTGGAGGAACTTGCAGAGGGTTGTGGTAGAGTCTCTTGGGTAGATGTTTAAATCAACAAGTTTTTGCTTAAAAAAAAAGTAATTTGTGCAGTATGCAGAACAATGGGGGGTTTGTCCATTCCTGGAGGGACTGGAGTCAAAACACTTTAACCACAGCCACCACAGCTGCAGAGAACATTCACGCAGGACAGTGCTATCCAAGTAATATCCAGTCAAGTTGTGATATCCAAGACCTTGGAAAAGTTGGTCGTAGTGGTGCTTTTTGGTGCTCAAACCCGTATCACAGAATCACAGAATGGTAGGGGTTGGAAGGGACCTCTGGCGATCATCTAGTCCAACCCCCCTGCCAGAGCAGGGGCACCTTAGAGCAGGTTGCACAGGAACGCGTCCAGGTGGGTTTTGAATTTCTCCAGACACGGACACTCCACCACCTCCCTGGGCAGCCTGTTCCAGTGCTCTGCCACCCTCAAAGTAAAGTTGTTCCTCCTCATGTTAAGATGGAACTTCCTATGTTCAAGTTTGTGCCCGTTACCTCTTGTCCTGTCACTGGGCACCACTGAAAAAAGCCTGGCCTCATCCTCCTAACACCCACCCTTTATATTGTTTATAAGCATTGATAAGATCCCCCGTCGGTCTTCTTTTTTCCAAACTAAAGAGACCAAAGTCCCTCAGCCTTTTCTTGTAAGAGAGATGTTTTAGTCCCTAACCATCTTCATAGCCCATATGTTGATGAAGAAACAAACTTTAACATGGTTTCTGCTGGCTCCTCATAATGAAGGTAGCAGATGGCTGGTGACTGAGAGGTATACAACACTTACAATCGAAAGGGAGACTTGGAAGATGTTTTGCTATTGTAGGGCTGCACCTAAGCATAGAGATAAATTGGCTTGTACAAGTATTTGGCCTGTCCTCATGTCGCTGGTGTCCTACTATCCCTCAGCTGGCTGGTACAGGGAACATCCAGCAATCCATGTTTCATGCACGCATTTTTTTCCAGACATCATACGGTGTTTGGAGAGTTAGATTTTGTTCTGGGAAAGGTTTCATTTCAAAAGATTTTTCTGTGCTAAGAAGTTAAGCTGAAGATGGATCACCCACAGGAAAGCCCAGGATGAGAAAGTCCACGGTTAGCCTTGGAAAAGCAACAGAGCATAGAGAAGGTTTGCTCTGTGGTCCCAGGGAATTGTTGGCCGTGGGCCTCACTGTGGAGCTGAGAAAGTACTCTGGGGTAAGAACATGGGTTTTTGAGGATTGTACACCCAGAAAATTGCAATCTTTTTTTTTGGAAAGCTAGAAAAGGGAGTAGAGGACAGATCTGGGTCGTGCAGTCAGAAGATGTGGTGACATGTCTGTAGGAGTCTGCTACTTTGGGCAGCAACTGAAGTGGTTTACTCTGTGGTGTTGGGCAATGTCCTCTCAGGACAACCAAAATGGAAAGGACTCCTTTCCGCAGACTGCAGGATGAACATGTTTCATTCCAGACTTTCTGAATTTTAATCTAAGATCTCTGTATTTTGGCTGTGGAGAAGAAGTGGCTGCTGACCATGCTGCCTTGTTACTCTAAACTTGGCTGTGACCGCTGGACCACATCCTACGGACTGAAACTGAAAGGGCAATCAGGAGTGACAGGTTATGCCACTGATTTCTTATCGACCTGTTTGATATGCTCTCACATTTCCATGCATCTTCCCCTCCTGCACTCCATAAAATGCAACGTGAAATGTCTCCTCTCAATTGAGATGCTCTGTTTTATTTGGGCTGAGAAATCCACTTAAACCTTTTTAATTTGTCTTGTTTGGATATGGGTATAATTTTGGTTGTGTTTTATGGGCGCCCGGTTCATTTTACTTCCTGTAAATCGTCCCTTTAGTTACTAGGGCTTCTGGGAAGTTGTAAATTCTCCCCCCTATCTTCTCCGTAGAGTTTACGTTGTTTTACAGTTTCATTAATAGGTTCTCTCCCGGCTAGGTTGATGAAAGTTATTGACCTAATCATAACCTATTAATTATGACAGTAAATCCCACTCTTGGAAATGTTTTACTGAGCAAACGTTACTTGGAAAATCTGTGGGTTAAACTGGAGATCCAAGAACTTTAAATCTACTGTTCACTGCCCCAGTCACGGAGACGCAAGTCCTCCTTGTGTCTTGTGCAGTACTGCTGCCCTGGGCCGATACACTGGGCACTGGGCAAAAGCCTGCGTGATACTGGACTGCAAGTGACATGGAGGATTGCTGTGGCATCCAACCTCATGCAAAAATAAGAAAAATAAATAAGGGAATTTTAGGAATTCTTATTCAGGGAGTTTTCCTAAATATTGGCTCCCCATGTTTGTGTCTGACATGGCAACAGGGGTGCATTCAAGCTGCTTCTTATGTCTGTTAGAAGGAGGAAAAAACAATTGCTAAGCAATATACTGACTTCTGTCCAAGGCTGCCAGCCCCATCAGAGGTAGGGGAATGTTCCCAGTGTCTTCCACAAGCTCTTTCAGCATCCAGGACAGATTTTCTATTGGCTGAATACAGGTCCAAAAAAACCCAAGATACAGGTTCAAAGCTGGACAGGTATCCCCTAAAGTGAGGGGAAAAGTTTCTCTTCCTCAACTTTCTTCCCTCCAGAAAAAGGTTCTGCCCCATCGACCCCGTTGCAAGTGCACCATTAGGAAACACTCCCTGTAGCACAGCTGCTGAGCGAGCAGCTCCCTTCTGCATCCTCAAACCTCTCGGGACAGCCACTTTGCTTATGAGGCAGAGAGAGAGAGGTCTCCCAGGAATCCAAGTGCTTGCGTCAGCCTTTCTGAGTAGCCATCCGTGGTAGGAACCGCAAGAGGTCTCAGCTGGGTTTCGGGGCCCAGTTTAAATAAGCATTAGGTATTCACAAATATGCACATATCTATTATATGGAGAGACGCACATGGGTGTCTATTTATGCAGATAACTCCAGGTATACCTACCTATATGTACCTACATGTGTCCACATGTGCACACACACATTCAGAGTTCATGCTCTGAACACACCCTTGAAGACAACGAAAATGCTAACGGAGCTCTTTCTTGTTGGGGACCCCAAATTCACCGATAATCATCCCATTGCTGTCATGCAGGTGGGGAAGCTGCAAGGGATGGTCTCAAAGGGAGGAGAAGGCAGGAGTGAAGGGACAGCTACTGGCCCAAATCTCATGGCAAGCCTGCGGCAGCACTGGGATGCTCAAATCAAAACTTTACTGGTCCTGCTGTTGTGGAAGATGCGGCCTTCTGCAGTCAGCCCTGGTTCACTCAATAGAAGAGCAAAAAGAGGGAGATGAGAAAGAAAAGATGAGAAAGGCCACAAGCAGGGGAAGGTGGTGGGGTGGAAGTAGGAAGCTCTTCTCCAGGGCTGTTTAAAATGAAGCTGAGCATGTAAGCATGGAGAAGACATGAGCGTCATCCCCTTGGCAGAGCTGTGCTCTAACCGCCTGCTGCATTTAGGGCTTCTAAGACTAATTAAATAGCAAAGAGGAAAGTAACTTCTGCAAAGGAGGCCAACTTTCACTGCAAGGGGACTCTCTCCACCGTTTCCTTCAGTGCATCTGTCCCATCTGCAGGAACTCACCCTGCAAAGTGGTTCTCAGAGGTGGAAACTAAAGAATTGGCAATGAGGGTCTGCCAGGGATAGGATGTGTTGCTGATGATTTCAGGCCTTCATGTCTTCCTTTGCCTTGAAACATAGAACCTCATTTGGGTGCTTTAAAATTAGCCTTCACAGGCTATAAATCTGAAAGTTATCCTGGTGATCCTCTGCTTTCACTGCAAGGATTTTCTTGTTATTATTATTTTTTAATTTTTAAACAATTTTCAAGTTTTCCCTGAGGACTGCAATAATTTTAATATCCTTCTGGAATGGCAAACTCAGAACATGGCCACAGCAGGTCAGCTCCTATCCCTTCTTGCTGCAACCCTATTTCTGTATCATCCTTGTTCTCAGTGATTTGGCAGTATAAAAATCAGACTGATCTCCACCTTTTAAATCACTCTTACAATTTTACCTCTTAATTCACACTGAAGGTTCCAAGAAAATTTCTTTTTGGCAGTTGCCTGGTGCAGATGTAGAACTATTTGCTCTTTCTTGGACCTGTCTTTTGTTTCATGCACCATAACTCTGTACCAGCCTCCAAACACGTTCCTGTGAATTTAAGATCTGTTTCCATTATTGCAGTTTGAATAACTGAACTTGCACACTTTTCGACTTTGATATATCACAGCCACATTGCAATTTGCATACAAAGCACAAGGCACTTGAATCAACCTGTAGAAACCCTCTTTACTTAAAGACATATTTTCAGCATGTTCAGCACATCAGGTCTCAGGGAGTAAGACCTTGTCAGGTACGATAACAAATGCTGATAGGTATTTGCACTGAAAACTTTGGGTAGGATTCATCTCAATGAGTAGAGGAGTCAATAGCAAAGTCATCCACGTGTGAGCTGTATATCCAGGTTTCCATTATGAAGAACAGTTGGTTCGAACTGGGGATAAAGGGATGGAGAGCAGCCCTGCCGAGAAGGGCTTGGGGGTGTTGGTGGGTGAAAAATGGGCCATGAGCCAGCAATGTGCGCTGGCAGCCCAGAAAGCCCCCTGCACCCTGGGCTGCATCCCCAGCAGCGTGGCCAGCAGGGCGAGGGGGGGGATTCTGCCCCTCTGCTCCGCTCCCCCCTGCAGTTCTGCCTCCAGCTCTGGGGCCTCAGCACAGGAGAGACACGGAGCTGTTGGAGTGGGGCCAGAGGAGGCCCCGGAGATGCTGGGAGGGCTGGAGCCCCTCTGCTGGGAGGACAGGCTGAGAGAGCCGGGGGGGGTTCAGCCTGGAGAAGAGAAGGCTCCGGGGAGACCTTGGAGCCCCTTCCAGTACTTAAAGGGGGCCCACAGGAAAGATGGGGACAGACTTTTTAGCAGGGCCTGCTGTGGTAGGACAAGGGGTAATGATTTTTTAAACTAGAAGAGGGGGGATTCAGGCTAGATCTAAGGAAGAAACTGTTTGCTGTGAGGGTAGTGAAACACTGGCCCAGGTGGCCCAGAGAGGTGGGAAATGCCCCATCCCTGGAAACATTCCAGGCCAGGCTGGACGGGGCTTTGAGCAACCTGGTCTAGTTGAAGATGCTCCTGCCCATGGCATGTGGTTGGACTAGATGGCCTCTAAAGGTCCTTTCCAACATAATCTATTCTAAGATTCTATGATATTGCCAGTGGAATTTAGGGTGCATTTTTTCAACTTGATGTAGGTGTCTCTTTTCAGGTGAGGGAATCACTCCCTGTGATTCAATGACCCTACTGATCATTTTTTCAGTGGCATTTAATCCTGTATGCTCAATATTCTTATTTTTCTGGCAGATATGAAGGCCTCACGTGTTGCTGACGTGCTCCATGGCCTTTAGAGGTTTTGTGGACATGCGAAGCAGCATAAGGGATATTAGATAGCCCATGGGTGGAATCCCAACTGATAAAAATGTGAAAAATAGTAGTCTGAAGGGTAGAAACAGTGTTGATTTCTCTCTCCTGGCTACCAACTACCCACGTGGCTCATTTTACCTAGAGCGGACATTGATCTGACTATAGGGAAGTATCTGCTGTGCCTTTGCCTGGGCCGGTTACCTTGGGCTCTCTCTGGAGTCAATGCAGACTGAGCCAAGAGCTGGAGTTCAGGACATAGCTCACCTCACTCCTGCATTTGTTCAGCTGAATCAGCCCAACGCCAGCTCCCTAAGGGGGACAAAATGGTATAGGGTTGCAGAATTAAAGATAGATGCAAAGTCTGAAGTGGTTAGCTGGCCTATTTGCTTGCCACAGCCCCTGCTCTCTGCAGAAGAGCTCTGGATATGGGTGTTGAAATGGAAAATAACAGCTTTCGTGTTTTCCTTAGATCTGCTGTGATGAGGGAGATGAGGAGTCTTGCTCCTCATGCGGGACCCCAAGGTTGGAGGAGAGGATCAGCCGTCATGACCTGCAGGAATGACTCACCAGGAAGGTCAGCCTCTCTCATTGTCTCTTCTCCTGGGCTCAGCTCCAAAGCAAGGATGAGCCTTGCTGTGGAGTGTGCTACCAGCTGCCATGAGCTACTGGTCTACGGTGGGGCAATGAGAAGCATCAGAGGTCTGGACACCCTCCGAAGGGGAGAGAAGTCTGAGTTTTTTTGGTAATTACTCTTGCTTCTGTAATTAGAAATTACTCCCAACCCTGATTCCAACTCTTTCCCAGCCAATATTCATTACCTTTTCATTGGTTAAAATGCACTGTTAATTTAAAAAATAATAACAGTTCATATCCTCAAATAGTTTAATTTTTGTCAAGATGTTTTAGCAGGTGCTGCAATTCTTTTCTGAGCTTCCTCATCTTTTTCCCTCATGATACCGAGAGGTGAAAACACAATGCATGCTTCTGGAAATCTCACAACAATGGCAAGAGCAGGATTTGGCCCTGAGGCACCACAAATGCCACAAAGTATTTCAGAATCGTCATTGCTGGGGATAGAGAGAGGGAAAAGCAACCACACTGGCAAAGAGTTTGGTCTTCAGGATGTCAGCCTGTGGAGTGCACGACTGGGAAGGAAGGGCGAAAAGGGACGAGGTGAGAGTGAGACAACAGGACCAGGCTGATCAAACTGGGCAATAAGATAAGAGTGATGCTGAAGACACTGGTCTCTACCCTATTTCCTCCACCTAGGCTGAGAACTATGCAGCTCATTGCACGTAGATCACCAAAAGGTAGCTGCATAGCATTGGGTGAAGAGAACTTTTGGTGCATCCATAGGTGAGCGTGTCCCCAGTGTCTATGACAGCTAGAGGCCGTCCTCCTGACCCCACGGGATGGGATGTCTCCAGCAACCTCCATCCATGCCAAGATACCCCAGAGGGCAGCGAGGAGGGAGTGAGTCTTCCACCTTCCTCCTTCCACCACTCGAGAGGGGCTGCGGATGTAGTTGGAGGTCACAGCTGATCTCAGTGCTGATGCCACAGGGATGTGGGCCCATGCTGCCCCCCCCACCGTCATTGTCCCCCCGGCCCCCTGACGCCGGCTCTCCCTGCGAGATGCGTTACCTTCCGGAAGCTGGACAGGTCGGCGCAGCCAAGCGCCAGGGCTGTCGAGAGATGAAATCAGAGCTGCCCCAGCTTGGGTTGCAAGGACCGCTTTATTTTCTGATTAATAATTCAGGGATCCCTTGGGGGTGGGAAGATGACATCATATCCCACCCCGTTCCCATCACCACCCTGCCTTTTCCTTCCCTCTTTCTTGTCATTTCTCTGCACCTGAGACTTCATGCAGCAAAAGACTTGGGGACATCTTGGCACTACATTGTGTAACCCCCTAAGACCATGTCTGCTAGAAATAGACTTCCCAGTCCTCTCTAGCCAAGGGTTTGGTCCCCTTCAGCCATCCAGAGAAGGAGAAAAACGCCTGAGCATCATTTTCTGTCTCAAATCTTTCCCCACTGAGTTTGATCATCCCATGATGGTTTTGCTGAGTAGGTGAGAGCAACTTGGTGTTGCCTCTTCTTGGAAAGGATTGTAGAGCAAAAATGGATAATGGTCCTAGTAAACTTCATGGTAGAAAACAAGGCCTGAGTCTCACAGTCAGAAGCCAATATTGGTAAGGAAGGCTCCTGGTGTGTGGACCAGTGCTGAAAGTTTTGCCTAATGGCTTGTGGTGACAATATAGGTTATGGCCAAGGTTACAGAGGTACAGGTTGTCACTGTGGAGAAAACAGATAAGTACAAGTGTCCTGAGGAGACCTGCAGTGTGGCTGTCACCCGTGAATGAATCATTCCCTTCAGGTTCTCCAGCTGCTGCCCACTGTTACCTCCAGCTTATGCAGTCCAAACACCACCAGTCCTGGAGCCCAGCCCTCCTCAGGCCGGGCAACAAAACCTCAGGTAACACCACTTTCTTGGGAGGAGATGAATGTTTACCTACTGTCTTTGAACACCCCTGCAGCCTCCAAAACAGCCTGAACAGCCCCCATCTCCTCTTCGCCTGTGTTTTTCCCCTCCTGAGTGACTCTTGATTCGGCTTATGGCTGCACAACACCAGAATCAGGCCCTGTATTTGTCATTCTTGTGCCCAGTTTAATTTCCCCATCTGGCTCTTTTTTCCCCTGGGGGGGGATTTCAAGTGTTAACATAAAGAAGTTCTGGCTGAGCCACCTGATTTATCCATCTCCTAACCTTGACTTTATTTCATGGTCACGATTCTAACTGCTAATGTTACGTTACTAGTTTAACTGTCTGATTTATCCACGCTCACCTCACACATTACTTCATGGTACGGGTTTTAAATGTTAATTTTAATAATAAAAGTTTTACGCCCCTGCTGCTTTCTGCGTGCGGTATGCTAACACAGGGACATTATTTCATAGGATGAGGGTTTTAAAAGGTAATGTCATAATGCTAGTTTAATTGTCGGATTTATTTCTGGTAAGGCTGCTTCTGGAGCCATGCATGAGTAGGAGGAAATCGGTGGCCGGTGACAATGTCTTGCCTGGTGTTTGGTGGGAAGAATCATAGAATCACTCAGGTTGGAAAAGACCTTTGGGATCATCAAGTCCAACCATCAACCCCACTCTAAAAAGTTCTCCCCTACACCATATCCCCCAACACCACATCTAAACAACTCTTAAACACATTTAGGGATGGTGACTCCACCACCTCCCTGGGCAGCCTATTCCAGTGTCTGACCACTCCTTCTGGGAAGAATTTTTTCCTAATGTCCAGTCTAAACCTACCTTGTTGCGGCTTGAAGCCATTCCCTCTTGTTCTATCGCTAATTACCTGTGAGAGGGCAGGTTCCTGTGCGTGGTTGGTGCAGGATATCCTGGACCATGTGTGTATCTGACACAGCCTTGGCAAGGTATTCAAAAGGTAGTAACAGACATGGATCCTGGATCCTGCAAAGGTGTTTTTGAACCCATGTGATACAGCAAGGAGCCCTGCTAGCATCCCTCTTGGGGTGAGCAATCTCCGTTGTGCTGTGGAGGCAAACCCAGCTCCCCATGGTCTCCCTCATACACTGCTAATACGACCAGCAGGGTGGACTTTGACACCAGAGGTCATGAGTTTCACTGAACTTGTGGAAGAAGGGCCATGGGGGGATGTCTGGGTTGACATGGGTGGATGGCTCGGTACATTTCTCCACCTGGATGGAGAAGTGTTGTTTTTACTAAGGAGGTATCCGAAGCTTCAAAAAGCAACAGGATGCACCTAATGCAAGGGTGACCTGATGCTGGAAGATGCCACAGCACGGCCCTGACGGTGCAGGTCCCTGTGTCTCTCTTGATTGCTCCCCACCTCTCCCAGGGGACGATGGCTCCAAGGACCTGAGCAACCTGCCACAGGTGTCACCTGGCCTTTGAAAGTGGTCTCTACAGGCAGGAATGTCGAAGCATTTGTGGAATGTAAGGGGAAACACATGCTTACAGGGTGGCATTTACTTGCCACAAGTCCTGTGCAATACCAGTGAGGCTGGCCCCTTGGGTGCATACCAGTGAGGGGAAGGAGGGAGGGCAGGGACAGTGTCCTCCAGGGATGGCAGATGCTGTATGGTTGAGCTGGTGTGGGAATGTGGGTGGGCAGCCTGCCCATCAGGAGCTATGCAAAACACTTGGGAAATGGACGGTCTTTCCCAGGTCTACCAGTGTCAGGTTTAGGGGATGGAGGCAGGATCTGGTCCGCATGGCCAAGATCATGGCAAAGGAGAGAGAATCACAGGCAGGCAGTACCTGGTAGGGTCTGGTGTCCCGGCAGCATAGATGGGAATAGCAGAACAAATGTTTCTGGATGTTCTGCACCACCTGAATGTCAGAAAGGAAACCTGCGGGCAGCAGGACAAGTAGAAAGTCCACATCCAACAGCTAACGACCTGCACATAACTATCCATCCATCTGGACTCACAGCCCTGCTACAGTGTGCTCCAGGTTAGCTGGTGAGGGATAAATGTGTGGTTCAAGGCGCAGCTGTGGCAAAGAGTGGCGTTGCTGGGCTGGGGACTAGGAACAGCACGCGAGGTGTTGGCTGGTGGCACCAAGGCACATTCACCCATGGTGGCTTGACCTAACGGTCTTCTCCTGTATTTCTGCCGAGGATGATTGGATTGCTCTGACAGGAATTGGGGAGTTGCTGATGCAGAGGACAAGGGTCCTAAACCTGCATTGCCAGCAAAAAGCCATCCTGATGTGTCAGAGAGACAGACCCAGTGGCAAGGAGAACTTCTGTTTCCCCGTTTTCACCCAAGCTGTACATCAGGCTGAGGATGACCTTTCTCTGCCTACAAATAAGACAAGCCTATTTTTTTTTCTTCCACCAAAGAGGACCCAGATGTTGTGTCTGTCTTGTAAGGATAGATGCTGGTGTCTGCATTTGGGGGCCTAGCTCACCCTGACGCTATGACCCTCAGCAGAAGGAGAAGGTGTGTGTGCACCATCACAAGGGCTCAAGCATGGCTGTCCACTGTCTGCCTTCTCGTAGGCTTCGGAGGGCAACAGCATTGATGTGACCTGTGCATGTCACTCATTACAAAGAACTTGCCTAGCTTATTTTATTTGCTGCTATAGGTACAGAAGGTTGGGCTAGTTGATCTGAAAGGTCCCTTCCAACCTAGGCAATTCTGTGAGTCTATGAGTCCATGAAAGTGCACGAGGCTGTGTGTGTCATGGGGGTATGAGCATCAGGGGGTGCGTGCACGGAGCTGCAGGGGTCTGAGCACCTGCGGATGTGACAATAGTTTTGAGATACCAGAAAAAGGGGTTGAACTCATTTCTCTGGTGGCACAGCTGGACCCTATGCCCAAGACACCCACCTGGGCATCAATATATCCATGAAAAAAACAAGATTGAGCCCTTTGCCTTACTGTGACCTCTGAGCATTCGCTGTCAACATCAAAAAAAGGTACCTTTGCTTTGGATCCTGTTTCTCTTTTTCTTTGTTTTCCCCTCAGACTAAGAAATTCTCCCATTACCAAAGCCACTTAACGTGGAGGCGAAAGTAAGTGAAAATTCAGCTGAATAAACTGTGTGGGCACTTCTTTCTTGCTATCTGTCGTAAAGAGCAGCCTGCCGAGGCAAAAAGGAAGAGCCAAACCAGCAGCAGTGAATGTTCAATTGAATAAATACCAATAACACTCATTTCCATCCTTCTTTTTGGCTCATCTGGCTTATGGTGCAGAGATAGTGAAAATTCAATTGAATTTTAATAACAATGGGCCCCATTACCAAAAATACAACCAAAAGGCGAAAAAGAAACCCTGACTTAAAATCAATGGCAGAAAAGATAGGCGACATCATCAAAATTATATTAGCCTTAATAGTCAATCAATTAATTAAATCTCCCAGTTATTAAAAAAATAAAAGCCCTTGGAGTGCTTTTTTTTCTTTCCTGTTGAAGTTTTCCAATAGGATCTGAAAGCTTTTTGTCCCACCCTTGCCCGCGGCTCTTCCGCAGCTCCCACCTTCACCACCCACCATTAGGGGCCATTTATCGAAGTGACAGTTGCCTTTATATTGAAACGATGGGGAATAACGGAGAGGTGGCGGCAGAGTGCTGAGGCCACTGGAAATGAAATGTTGCATAGATATGAATTTTGATAGCTAGTCAATACCTTCTCTCCGTTTCAATTAAAAAAGAGCAGAATACACCGAGGGCAGATGGGCAACATTTCAGAGCCCATAAAATCAAACAGGGGGATAGAGGAGAGGTCCAGCTGGACTTCAATCTCCTCTCCCTCTCCTTCATCCAGCTTTTACTGAGTGTATTTCACTGGGGTGGTTTCTCTTAACGCTTTTCCTGCTGGTCCATTCCTCCTCCGGCTGGGATGCTCTTCTCCACTGATAACCTGTTGCATGAGGGTTTCTGGGTAGTGGCGTGCAGCTGGACCTTCTACCCATCTCTGAGCCCTTCAGCCTGATACCAACATGTCCATGTGGGGACAATCAACGTGGTTACCTTGGTTGGCATATTGTACCAGTCTAAGTACAGAGATAAGTCACCTCTTTGCCAGGAGCTGGATTTGAATCATCGAATAATTTCAGTTGGAAAAGGTCTTTAAGATCATCGAGTCTGAACGTAAACCTAATAATACCAAGTCCACCACTAAACCATGTCCCTAAGCACCATATCTACACATCTTTTAAACGCCTCCAGGGATGGTGATTCAACCACCTGCCTGGGCAGCCTCTTCCAGCGCTTAATGACCCTTTCAATCATAAAGTTTTTCCTAATATCCAATCTAAACCTCTCCTGGTGCAACTTGAGGTCATTTTCTTCTTGTTCTATTGCTTGTTCCTTGGGAGAAGAGACCAGCCCCCACCTCACTATGACCTCCTTTCAGGTAATTGTAGAGAGCAATAAGGTCTTCCCTCAGCCTCCTTTTCTCCAGGATGAACAACCCCAGTTCCCTCAGCCGCTCCTCACAAGACTAGTTCTCTAGACCCCTCACAAGTTTCCTTGCCCTTCTCTGGACACACTCCAGCACCTCAGTGTCTTTTTTGTAGTGAGGGGCCCAGAAAACTGAACACAGTATTCTAGGTGTGGCCTTACCAGGGTTGGCACAGGGGTATGATCACTTCCCTAGTCCTGCTGGCCACACTATTTCTGCTACAGGCCAGGATGCTGTTGGCCTTCTTGACCACCTGGGCACACTGCTGGCTCATATTCAGTCAGCTGTCAACCACCCCCCCCAAGTCCTTTTCCACCAGGCATCTTTCCAGCCACTCTTCCCCAAGCCTGTAGCATTCATGGGGTTGTTGTGACCAAAGTGCAGGACACAGCACTGAGACTTTTTGACACTCATACCACTGGCTTTGGCCCATCAATCCAGCCTGTCCAAATCCCTCTGTAGAGCCTTTCTACCCTCAGGCAGATCAACACTCCTGCCCAACTTGGTATTGTCTGCAAATTTACTGAGGGTGCACCAAGGGTTTGCCCTTGGATACCCTCTCTCCATGCACTACACCCCATCAGCCCATTGCACCAACACCAGGAAGCACCCCCTCTTTGACCCTGCCTGAGTCTCCCATAAATGGGCTGGCTTAAACGGAGCTGGAGGCTTCTTCATTTTGCAAAGGATTTAACCCTTGGTTATCTCACTTTTCAAGCTGTTGGGAAAATGCCTGCGATGGGTCAGCTGCAGGAAATAAACAGCCAGAGGCTGTCAGACCACGACAGATGCCACTTTCTCCCTCCCAGCCCTCTGTACCCATCCTCTCCTTGGGCTGCTCCTCACTCCCTCCTCCCCCAGGAGAAACCTTATCTCCCCTCCTCAGTGTCACCTGAAAGCGGGGATCTGCTTTCAGCCGCTCTGTTACTGAGAGTGGCACATAGTAAGTGGCTCTGTTGCCCTGCTGAAATCCTCAGCAGTATTACTGGCTCCAGGGAGCTTCTCCAGCCCAGGAACTACAGAGATGCACCCAGATAGCCATTGAAGAGGGTTAACTCTTTGGGGTCCTCCCCTAGGTCCTGCTCCCAGAGCAGGGGATCTGGCAGGGAGATGTGGTAAACAAGCTGGAAAGATGCTTGAAAGAGGTGGGGAAATACCCCATGGATCAGAATGCTCCAACATGAGAGGCACAAAGGAGAGGGGAGAACACCCCAAAACAACGATGGGGATTGGAGAGTGTTTCATGGAGTGAGAAAGACAACAAGAAAATGCAATTTAACTCTGGCAGAAGGCACTCAGGGTAGGGAGGTGAAGAGATTGTCTCACCTGGCACAAGAGGACAATGACTTTATCTCTAGCTGTTTGAAAAAAGACTCCATGAAGCTCTGAGATGCCTCATTCATGGAATCCTGAGAATTTCTTCTTCCCTTAAGCCAAGGACTCCAGTCAAGCTACTGTTGCAAGTAGAGGTTGACCTGGTAATCCCAAAGCATGATTTAAACCCATCTGCTTGCAGATAAGGTAGGAACCTTAGTCAAAATCAACTGCAAACAGTGACCAAAATTATACAAATGAGTGAAATCTTTAGGAAGACAGCTTACCTAGACGGTTACAAGACAATCCTGTTCAGGTTATATGTCTTTGGTTAACGTTTTTGGGTAACACCCCTTCCATGCTGTGCACATGGTCACTGACACCCAGGTCCACCAGCCTTTCTAATCCAATTTCTTCTCTCTAAGGAACAAACCAAGAGGGCCTGTGTACATGCCTGGGATGTCTCTACCCAGGAGATGACATGATTAGCCGAAGGCTTTTAATTCAGATGTATGGACCTCAATCTCCATATCCACCCTATCACGGGGAAAGAGTAAAGAGCTTGTCACTCACAACTTGCATGTGAAAAACTGGACAGCTGTCAAGATCTATTGAAGACTCTTCTTGCTGTCATATCAGCTGTTCAGAGGATTTTCCGTGGCTTCCAAGCTTCGCGGTCCAAATTCAGCCAAGAACCCCTTCAGTGTTCAAATTAACATATACGAGATGTCCCTTGGCGTTCATTGCAACCATCAACATATGTTATATGCATATTGCAACCCCTGAGAGGGCAGGTTTGTGGTGAGTGGGGTGCAGAGCAACTGGGTTTGGTGGAAATTTGCATTATGGTTTAAGTTATAACACTTCCAGTTTGAAGGAGAAAATGAAGAGATGGCTCCTGGGAGGGTGATGCTGCCAGCAGCCTCCATGAAAGGGTATCTATCCAGATGATCTGAATTATCCCAATATCCTGGTCACAAAGTCCTGTCCAAAGTCACATCCAGGTTCATCTGCTAAACCTGGGCTCCTGGACCTTCTGCTATCCATTTGAGGGATGTGCTGGCTTCCAGCAACTAGGTTTCCAGTTGGACAACAGGGTGAAGCCAGGGTGCAGAGAAGAGGTGGGCTAACACATGCTAGGGTTCACCTTAAAAGAGAGACGGGACAAGGCAATGGATGTGTGACCAGGCTTGAAAGTTTGAAGCATTCCCACGTCCCATAGATTAGAAATAACTGAGGATCCCAGATGCGGTCTGGAAGGTGAAAAGCAACCCCCATATTGTGACAGTTGAGCAAGAAAGTGTAGACATTTTCTGTCCCACTGAACACAGCATGTAGATTTTTCATGGAGGACTTAAGAGTTGATGCCTCCTGTTTTGTTCATGGGATTGCACTGAGAAGAAGGGCTGTTGTGAATATTTGCAGGCATTTCTAGCCAGAGCGTAGGGGTAAGAAAGCTCAGACTGAACCACATGACTGCAGTGCTTGTTCTGTAGCCTTTGGCAAACCAAATACTCCGAGGATAGGAGGGAAACCAGTTCTGCAAAGATCTGCCTTGGCTTTTGGCCTGGAAATGAGGAAGAGCATTAACTCTAATGTGTTGGAAGCGGGGGGGCGGGCAGAAGGAATTTTGTTAAGTAGTTAATGGACACAGGATTTGGTCAGCCCTGTGGCACCGACTCTTGCTAACTCGGGGATTTTAGCAACCTTGTGGGATGCAGGCTTGGATAGCAGTGCTCTGAAAGCAGACAACCTCTGGCTGTGCACTGGGATGGCTGGGGGGTTGAAACCTGGCTGCTGGAGGGATATTAACTCAGAGTCTGAGTCCCCTCGCTGGGAAGCCTGTCTTGTTCATGGCAGCATGGCAGCTGGTAGCATCCCTTGCTCCATGATCCTCCACTCCTGCAGCATCCTTGGCTGACATCCCTCTTTGGTTAGTCTGGGAGAGCTAATGAGATCACAGCCCTTGGTGGGGAGCTGATAACAAGCGAGTAATTCCTCCATTCCTGACTCAGCAGAGGTTGGTGTCACTGGGTGAGTGACATGGTTTAAAGAAAACCCCGTTTGTGGCCAAGATCTTTAAGGATTCCCCTGCCTTGCTTCGCCTTCCCTCCTTATCTTGTTCTGCCCCAAGATTTCTGGCGCGGAGCAGCTGGGGAATAAAATGTGAACCTTTCTGGTTTGGTCTCCCAGGCTCTGCTGGAGGCTAAGTGAGGTTAATAACCGAACACGCCGGGAGGTATTGAGGAAAGAGACAGGGGAAAAAGCTTCGTCCCTGATCTGATAGTGATAAACGATTGGAGATAGGATATCTGATTTCTTCTCTCTGGTGGTCTCTCCAGTAACAGATTCCAGGCGAGCGTGTCAGCCATTCATTAAAGGAAAACGGCAAAGATTATCGCTAATATCTTGAAGATTAGTTAGATAAATATACGCTGCAGAGGAATATGCAGAGGGCCAGGTCTTGTGGCTGCTGCGAAATGCTCTGCCTTCATTGACTGAGCTAAAGTAATTTGCATCCGCTGCCGTGCATGATGCTCATAAAGCTGATCCGCAACATTTGGATGTGTTTGTAAACACACAGCATGCATGGACTTAATGCACACCCGCTGCCTCCTTTTGTCGTTAGAAGCACAACAAATTTTCTTGGGGGAGCAGACTGCAAACTCCGAGTCATTTGCTAAATTATCCCCAGCAAACCCAGAGCGTGATTTAATACAGATGACCATCAACCAGGATGGAGCTAGTGGTGGCTAATGAAAGCCCTCACCTGGATAACTTCTAGATGGTTGAAAAGTGTTGGGATGCTTCCAAAAACACAGAGCAGGAGAGGAAAAGCTTTTCCCAAGAGAAGCTGCAAATAGAAATCCTTCTGATAATTTTTTGAACTGAAAATTGCATTTTTTTTCACAAATGAAGTACAAAAACCTGCTCCAAGCTGGCCCTTCTTGAGCCAGGGGGGATTGGAGCAGAGATTTCCAGAGATCCCATCCAACCTAAATCACTCTTTTGAATGTGAACAGGAAGCTTTGCTGCAGAGCAGCTTTCTGAAAGAAAGGGATACCCAGCACTCAGTGTCAAATGTTGTTTTGTTTCCTTTTTAAAAACCAGCAAGCAGAAACACTCGTGGCGCTAAGTCTAAATGAGGCAAAAACTGTTGTTTCATATTGACGCAAGTGTCAGCTCTTGTTTCTCTTCTTTTAAACTTGAAAGCCAAAGTCACATTTTAAGTCAAAACAGAGGAGAAATGCAAAGGATGCTGGAAAGGAACCAGCGTTTGGAACCACCATTTTGCTGTGCAAGGAGAAACCAGGGGGAAAAGCTCCAGCCCTCACTCCGTCCTTTGGCTTGCTTTGCTGTGGGAAAGGGGTGAGCGTGGCCACCTTGTTCCGGCACAGGTCGGACTCACCCGAGGGCTGGCTGGGTTTGGGATACTAAGTCCAAACCGAGATATTTTATCTCCTCTGTGTCCCCCTTGTCACAAAGGGATGTCCCTGGAGTGTGGGGCACTGCTGTTGTCATTCTGGCCTGGGCTAGAGCTGCTGAATGATGGAGGGTTCATGGATTTTTATCTCCTCAAATAATGGACTTGATTTTTTAATTAGCACTTTAAGAGGTCCCTCCTCCTTGATTTTTTTGGTCCTTCCCTGCCTGACCCTTCTTGGTGGAACAGCACTGGGTAGAAGTGTCTCTGGCATGGCTGGAAAGCCCCCGTCTAGGGGCAGCAGCAAGAGGGGTGCAGGGACCTGGGGGGGACCCCACATCTATGTGGTCGCTGAGGCCAGGGCTGTGGCTCTGTTGTCATTTTACCTCTTTTTGTTATGAATCGGGTTGGTGAAACATCTTAAGAAGCCAGGAGAAACCACTGAGGTCAGAATTTTATGCCTGGCCAACCCTCTCCCCCAACCCACCATCACTGGTACCCATAAATACTCTAAAACAACTTCCACCTATTGCTTAATTTCTATTAAATTCACCAAAGGGGTGGACGTTGCAGGGGAGGAATGGCTTTTCTGCAAGGTTTGCAACAAAAGGGCTTCTGGGGGCAGAAGACGCCGAACACCTCTGATGACACGGGGCTCTCGAAGACATCGCAGCTGCAGGGAGGGGCTGGTGGCCTCCAGGGTACCAAAACTGCTCCTCTGCAGGCACAAAACCCATGTGCTGTCAACGCAGCTTTCATAGAAAAAAAAAAATACCTTTCCACAGCAGGAATTTCCACTGGAGCAGGCAGGGTTGAAACTAACGGGGAGGTAGGAGAGAAAAAAAAAGAAAAGAAAAAAAAAAAGACAGGAAGATTTACGTGAAATATGGGAGTCCTTAACCTTTTTTTTCCCCTCATGTCTCCTCTGTGCTCCCCACGTTTCCTTCCTCACCCCACCGTGGCAGTCTTCCCTTCCCCGTGCAATAAACAGAGATGGCTGGAAAACAATGGGCTGCTTTTTTTCTTTTATTTATTTATTTATTTATTTTTTATTTGCCACCTCTGCATTCAGATGGAGGTGGGATGCTCTGTGTATATGTGTGTGTGTGTGTGTGTGTGTGTGTGTGTGTGTGTGTGTGTGTGTGTGTGTGTGTGTGTGTGTGTGTGTGTGTGTGTGTGTGTGTGTGTGTGTGTGTGTGTGTGTGTGTGATGAAATTCAGGCCAAGCAGGCAGTGTACAGAATTCAGCCGCCCTCAGCAGTAAATACTAGCAGGAGCAGCAGGATTGAAAGAGCTGGCGGAGATGAGAAAAGAAAGGATGTGCGTAATTGCACACTCAAAATGCCACCTTCAATTGCGGCTGCAGATAAGCCAGCCTGTTCCCTGCCGCAGCCCCACAGAGCACTGCCAGGGCACTGCCGATTCCCCGGCACTGTCCTGCCTCAAGGTATGCCGACTTCAAAAAAATCCTTAATAACATCAGCCCATATAATTCTTCTTTTTATTATTTTTTTTTTTTCTGGAGAAATCTCCAGCTTCTGGAATCCCAGGATTTTGCTTTTCTTTCACCGACCTCCTGCCTCTATTTCTAGCTACCTTCGCAGCCAACAGAAAAAAAGCAATTTGCAAGATGTGATGGCAAATATCGGGACTGCAGTCCATTCGTTTACTTTTTACCTTTTTAGTTTTCTGGTGAATCGCGTGATCTCATCAGATCGTGAAGTGTAATGGTTCTTAGCAGACTGACTTGCTGGATGCATGCACACTTGCTGGTTGGGGTTTTTTTGGGTTCTTTTGGGCTCCCTTCAGAAAGCAGATAACTGCCCTTTCCCCAGCAGAGCCTCTTTGCAGCGCAACGCCTGCGGTTTCCTCTCCTGCTCTTGCTTTTCTAACCCCAAATTTGGACACAGGCAGCCTTTGTACTTGCGCACGCGTTGCATCAAACGAAATCAAGAGAAGGAGGGAAACTAAGGCTGGTTTAGGAGCATCCAGGGCATCTCTGAAGCCAGCCCTAGCCAGAAGCTTCACCCTCTGGGCCATCCTGGTGTGTTTTCGTTCGGCCGAGGTTGTGGCTCGGCCGTGGTTTTGGCTCGGCCGTGCGTGACCTTCAGGTCCCTGCAGGGCAGTCATGACTCAGTCTCTCACCCTCTCCTTGCTGTGGAGTCACTTTTCTCCTCAATTTTAGCTTTGGGAGCTCTTCTTTTATTTTAGGACAGGTTTTCATGGTGCTGCTAGTCCTCAGCCAGAACGCAAGCTCTTGACTGGCTCTCATCTCTCCACTGCCCTGAATTTGTAGCAGGTATCTTCCCCCCCCGAAGTGAAAACCTGGGAAAATCTTGCAGTCCGTAGAGATGCAGCTTATACCCATCTCAGTATTATTTGAAGCTGTGCCTTTGCGATAATGCCACAAAATGCTGGTCAACACTTTTTGATAGTGGAATTTTCTCCCGGAAAACATATTCTTGTCAAAAATCACCTTGGGATCAGGCTGACTGTGGCGATGTTTTTTTATATTAAAAATATTGAAATGAGTTGTTTCAACTGTCTCACTTCGCTTTCAAAGCAACAAAATATTTTGTAATGCCAAGGGAAAACATACTGCTTCAGCTCTGCAGAGGCATCCTGGTTTCTTCGAGTGTTTACAGTTAAACCTTGGGTTTAACAATATATTGGATTATAAAGTTGAGATTTCTGCCATGTTTCGTTGCTAGTGAGATGGAACATTTTTATTTGACTGAACTAAACCAGTGTAACATCAGAACAAAATATTTCCAGGTTGATTTTGTTCTGAGGATGGATTTCAAAATCTTATATGTATTTTTGGCTTCAGAATGCAAACCCATTTCCAGACATCAGGATTTTCAAGCAGGATAAAATGTCATTTTCCAGCAAAAATGATGTGCTGCACACTTAGACACCTGCTCCAAAAATAATTCCAGGTTCCTGTGTGGGTTTTTCCCAGCTTTCTCTTAATAGCATATATTTTTTTAAAATGTAATTTTTTCACATGTACACTTATGGATAGGAGAGTAGTCCACATGCAAATGTGATTAACGATCAGCAAATGGGTCGTTTGGGTAGCAATGTGTCCCTGCTCCTCAAGCATCTCTCTTGGTGCAGTTGAACAGTGTCTTGGGGCTCTCAGACACCAGAACTAGGGGGTGCAAGAAAAAAGACTTAATGTGCCAGCTCGTTCAAAGTCCTTCTGCCTTGCAAAAAGAAATCAAGCCTTTAATATTTCTTCAGAAAGGTCATCGGTGCTTTTCTGCCTAATGATGTCTATATTCCATGAGTTTTCCAGATGTTTGCTGGTTATCACTTCTTGTGCTAAATGAGAACATCAGAACCACCACTGGAAAACAGCCCGACACTTGGTAAGAGCTGAGCTAACCCTCCGTAAGAAAATAATGTCTGCTCCCAGGGTTCTGCCACCTAAATGAAGAGATGGGGCTTAAAGAGGGGAGCACCAGGAGATGGCACAGGATGTGTGTCCCGCTCTGTGCTGTTTTCCCCCTGGCTGGAATGAGTCCTCTGAAGCCAAAAGAGATGAGGCAATAGAAAAAGAAAGCCAGACCCCACCTCAATATTCAGTTATCGATTTGCACTGTAATTGTTTACCTCCTTGACAGAAAAAAAACCCCAAAGTCCCTTTGGGAGGGGTGATGCTCGTTTGGCCACAGAAACATGCCCACAACTGTGGGTGGGAGAATTCCTCTGTGAGTTCGATCAAATGAGCCCCCCACACCAAAACAAGATACTGAGTGTTGGCAGAAACTGAACAGAAAATCCTTTGGAAAGGGCTGGCTGCAGTCAAATGCCAGAGCACAGAACAACTTTGCTTTTTTTGGAGGAAAAAAGTGAGAATTTATTCTTGTGGCAGCTCATAACATTATTATTTCTGTGCAGGGTGTGGACCAGGTCTTTTTCTATCTTCCTTCCTTAAGAACAAGGAAGAAACACGTATTTATAACATATATTCCTTCACCTACGATGCACAGGATTTATTTTACATTTTCATGTGCATGTTTATTATTGAGTGTATGGATATGTGTGTAAAAAGAAAATCAGGCTTCCTCTGCAAGAATTGTGTATTCTTATTATAGGTATATTATATCTACTTACATTATCTTCCCGTGACAGCACAAAGTTTAAAGGAAACATTTTTTTCTGGCGGGCTGGCAGTGAAGTCCCTGTTTCTATGAACACTTAAGCACAAGTGTGGCTTTGATCGAATTCTAAAGCGAGGTAGTACCATTTTACAGTCACTTCTCATTCATTTTTCCCCAGCCACCAAATATCGCACAATTTAAAAAGGCGAGAGAGAAGCTGGAGCCCTGAATATCTGCATCAGACACACACATGCCTATTTATACCTCCCGGTCCGGTGAGAGACACCCAGCTACGCTGGTGTAAAATCAGGAACGAATCCATCAATGTCAGCATTTTCCTATTGGTATAAAGGCGATCCGGCTAAGCTCAATTCCAGCCCCCTCTCTCCTGCTCCGTCTGGATGTGCCCCTCAAAGGATACGAGGGAGCCAGAATTTTAAATCAGCATTTATATTACGTCAAAGCCTATTTATTGCACTCTGCGGCTCCATAGTGGTCCCATCTCATATAAACCTGACATTATCCCTTTAAGATTCAAACTCCCTAATAAGTTTTATTTAAAGACGGAGCCCGTGCATGCAACTGGAGCTTTTACCCAGGTGTCCGCAGCCTCGGCTTCTCTCTCCAGCCCCTCGTCCCTGTTGATGTGCTGATCAATTACTCATCAAATCTTAATGCGTGCTTTAACTCAACTGTGGCATCTTAATCAGAGCGTTGACTGCCGAGTGTCAGCCCCATCGACTTGGGGGAGCTGGGACAAATGAGCCCATCGACTGCCTGGTTGGTAAGAGCATTTCTGTGAGCCTGACCTGCCGTCTAGTGGCTGCACGAGAAGAGGAAAAATGAAGACCTATGTGCGGGGTGGAAGGGCTGGTAAAGCCTCTTTGCAAGGTTGGGGTGCTGGTGGGTGAGCAAGGGCTGGGTGAGGACTGTGGGGTGGGTTCCTCACCCCCTTGGTCTCCCTTAGGAGCAGGTCTTAGGGTGAGGAGGCTTCTCATGAGGTTGGCTTCACCGGGAACATTGGTAGGGCTGTGGGTGTGTGGCACAGGGTGGAGGGACCATGTGGGGGTCTGTACCCCCGCGGGCAGGTTTTCACACACTTGTAGGGCTGGATTGGCCACATATATGTGGGGCTGGAGCAGCAGAGCACAGGGTGGGTGCTGGAGGATGTGCCGGTTCACAGGGTGGAAAAGGAGTTTATTTAGCATCGGGGTATCTATCTGTGTGCGAATGTTTGTGCGTGTGGCCTGTGCGCACCTGTGTGATGTCTGCACAAGGGTTGCGGGCTGGAGGAGCAATTTCTGTTTGTGTGGACCTGCTTGAGCATCGATGCGTCAGTGCATGTGTGTTTGTGTGTGTGTGAGCGGAAGCTTCCATGCCTAGGACTGTGAAGGACAGGTCTGTGGGACCCTAGGAGAGGACAGACCTCCGGAGAGACACTGTCTGGGACTGGGGACACAAGGAAGGGCTGGATATATCAGACATATCCATGAGTGCAAAGTTCTGTGCCGAGGGACTTCATCCCTGAGCTGAGACCAGTGGCAAACCACAGCAAAGGGTCCAGCCTGCTTCGGGCCAGTCCCCATTATGCCTTGCAAGACTTTTCTTTTTTTTTTTTTTTAAGACTTTTTTTTTTTTTCTCAATAGCAGCAATTTGAAAAGCTGCTTAAAGGAACAACAAAGAAAAAGCTGACACAGACCTGAGCCAGCGAGAGAGAGCAGGTTGGGATCGTTGCACTCCTCTGGGGTGGCAATGATGTTTGCATCCAAGCTTGTATCTTGTTTTAACAAGTCCTGTGCCCTCCAGACATCTCTCCTACAAAACTGGAAGAGACCTGGGGCACTCTCTGGGGGGTAAAAGGGACTATCAGGTAGCAGGTACGGCCCACCCAAAGGAGCTGAGAGCATACCCTATAACCAGGGAAAGCAGCAAGCAGCGCTGGCTCTCTGCCTGACCCTCTCCATCGGATACAGAATTAGCTGAGGGCAAAAATACTTTGAAGTCAGGTACTTCAGTTAAGTGCCAACAAGCAGGAGGGATGTGTCTGGGATTCTGGGGTATGTAATACCTGGAAGAAGGATTCTCTTTTTTTTTTTTTTTTTAAGGCTAAGATGATGCCTGCAGGATGCTCTAGGGAGATCACAAGGGCTATGCAGCTGCTGTTTCAGTCCAGAAGGTTTTATGAAATTGGGACAGCACTGTATGTGCATCGCTGTCTCCTGTCTGGAGCCAAGCTAGCCCTGCAGGAGGTCTATTTTGGCTGGTATAGCTATACCTGACCTATGCCAGTGGTGTGGTGTCTCTGTACCTCAGGACACACCATTCACAGCTGGTAGGTAGCAGTCTTACTCATTATGTTTATTTCTTGATAAGTTTTGCAACTGAGCTGAAGAGCCTGGACAGGACTAAGGTCTCCCCAGTGCTCAGTGCCATACAAACATTCCCTACCCCAAAACACCCCTTTGCCTTCCCCAGCACCCAGGAGAGACTCGAGGCTGAGGATGTCAATAGTCATATTCCTTTCCCATCCACCTGCCACCTCTATGGTCACGAAGCACTCCTAAGAAGATGAAGCAACTCGTTAGTCACTGGTTTAAGCCATCCCCTGAGATCTTTCCTCATGCCACTGAGGAAACACTGACAGTGTTTTGCTTGCAAGAGAGCAGGATGCTGATGTGGGAGGGGAGAAAAAAAGGGAAAGCATCAGGATCCATTTCTGAGGCAGGCAGGGAGCTGTGGCTGAGAAAGGTTATGTGCAGAGGAGAACAATGTGAACTTGGGGCCCACCACCAGCACAGGGACAGCAGTGTCTGAGCACTTCAGGTGAGACCAGAGCCTGATGGCTTTCCCTGTGGAGGGTCCTTTGAGCTCAAGGATGTCCATGTGCACAGAGAGGGGGAGATGAGCCCTGTTAAAACTCCTCAAACCTCCATGTAGCAAACACTTTCTATGGCCTCATTGATACAGTCATCCACCAAAGAGCTTACAGGCAAAGGAGAATTAGGCAGAGGAGGTCTTGCTTGGAGCTTACACAAAAGGGAAATGAATCCCCTTTGATGCCTTGGGCTGGTGCTTTATTGCTTTAACAAGATTAGCGTATTTCTGCATTGCTGACTCAGATTTCCAACACCCAAATTTGAGGGGCTGGGAGCTCTTGTTAAAAATAGCTCTACAAGTGGATGATGAAATGACTGTCAAAAGGGCCAAAGTCAGCACAGTCACTCTTGAGACTTATCTATGGTCTTACAGCACCATTGATTTATGAGAAGAGAAGAAAGAGTGCATCCTGGACAGAGCCCTCTTTCCAACGGTGGCCCTAAGCAGGCTCTTTCAATCGGAAAATTAAGGAGAGGACAAATGTGTGATACCTCCTCTAACAATCTCCCGGGCTCCAGCTGTTCTTAGCTCAGGGGATTTCCTGAGCCTGTTGTCACTTGTCTATTTAGTAACACTCAGTAGGTCTCTTTTCCAAGAATGTGTGCAGTCTCCTCTTGAAACCATTAACCGAATCCACAGCATCCCCTAGCAAGCAGTCCCACAGCTCTGCGCTCTGGTATGTGAAGAGCATCTTCTTTTTGTTAAAGCACCAGCTCCTAGATTGTGTTTATAGGTAATTTTTTTTAAAAAATACTATTTTCATAAGGTCACATTCTAGACCTAATTGTCTAATTGACTTAATTGTTGACAAACACATTAAAATATGGATTTTACAGACTCAAAGGCAGGTAATCAAATAAAAACGAACTCAACATTTATTTCAGTTTGGAAAATGTGATTTTTTTTAGGTAGATTCATGATTTGGAAAACTCATTCATTGATTTGGGGGCTGTTGGTGAGGTTTTCAGAAGGCTGCATGCTGATGTTTTAGCTTCACCCCAAACTGCCAGCATTTACAGACACATCAAACTGGCTAAATGCACATGATGTCAATTCAGGATTTAAGCGAGCAGAGTGAGAAGGAGACGTCAGTCAATGTAGTGTCATCTCAAGGAAATTTAAAGAACAGCCCTCTCTGTCCTCCAGATTTTAAAAGATTACTATTGAACAGGGCCTGCCACATTGTCAATGAGTCTTTCCAGCCTCTTGAGGTATCCCTGGGGCATTGGGGCAGAGACTTCGTACTAAAAGCTTTCCAGCCCACACTGCAGGCGATGTGTGCGCTTGGTGAAAGAGAAAATGGTGAGGTGCCCTGAAGCTCCATGAAAGTTGTTAAGCAAAGGAAAAAGGGCCCAAGGAGGAGGTGGAGCCTCTGTTCCTGGGGAACAGAACTGACCTGATCTTCATGGGTATCTTCTCAGCCTCTCATGCATCTCATTTGGCTTCTTGCCAGACCATGTGGATTTGGGGGGAAAGTCTCCGATTTTCTTCCAGAGATGTCATCATGCATAAAGAAGCTCCGAGACCCCACTTCATGGCTCAGCTCAGTGTCTGAAGATGAGACATCAAGAAAAAAAGTTGGAGAAGTATATTCAGAGGGCAAGAATGTGTCTCTCTTGTGGAAGGACTTCAGTCCTCCTTTGTGGGTAGATAGAGAGACCTTTCTCCTGGGATGGGGTGAGATGCAACTGAAAAAAAAAATAGGATGAAACTGGGGAATTGGTAGAAGCGTCTACTCCTTGGAAGAACAGTCCAATCAGAGCAGAGGTGCAGCAATTTCTCTGCTGAAGAAACTGTTCCTGTTCAAAATGGAAAGGGAAGACACAAAAGAAGCCACATCACCCAACGGTGAAATGTCCCCTGACAGCACCACAACTCTCTAGCTCCCCTGATAAATGGATCCCTCAGACTCTGCTTGACCGGAGATGTGCAGGCAGATGAATACCTCCCAACCCCAGCCAAAGAGCTAATCTCCTCTTGCTATAGATCTGGAGGCTTCTGGCAGCAGTGAAGGATAAGTGCACTCAGCAGGGTCCCAGGCTGGATGGTGTGGAGGGGAGGCACTCAGGATGGCCCCATGGGGAAGCAGCAATGTATTTGGAAAGAGTTCAAGTGGTCAACATGAAAAGGCTTTCCCCATGAGAATGGACCTGCGCTCTTCAACCACCGTCACCCGAGAAGACCTCCTTACTTACAGTTTACGGGAGTAGGAAAACAGTCAAGGCGAAGGCTGGTGAAATGCTAACTGTCTTCATGAGAACTTGTGTAGCTGAACTATCCATACCTCTATAAATCATGAAGTTTAAACATCTATGGCTTTTTAGTAACCTTTTTATATCCTTCCCTCTTGTCTCCATGCTTAGGGAGAGCAGTGAGAGATTCTGCTCGTGGTTGTGAAAGGGAGACACAATGCATATCATGGAGGTGGGTTTCCATCTTGGGTGGCCTTATGTTCTTGGCTACAATATAGATGAAAATAAGGAAGGCTTCAAGGAAGATACTGCAAATCTCTTGCCTTTGGTAGAAGATATTGCCTTCTTTTTCTTCTAGTCCCTCTGGTTAGGATGGCATGAACTCTCTGTGCAAAACCTGAGTTTAAGTAAGGTGCCCAGTGTCAAAGAAAGGGTTTGTGACAGAGCTGGAAAAAGACTCCAGGTGTCTGAATGTTGTCTTTTGCAGACCAAGTTCCTACACAAAGTGTTCTGCCTCCATTTTTTTTTTTTTTAAATACAGGGAACAGTGGATGAGGGACATTGCCTTGTGGAACTGGACAGCCAAATGCCTGCTTTGCACAGGTATCAACAATTACACGCATAGCAGTGGGAAATCGGGACTCCAAGGGAAGTGTGGAAACAGGCTGTCATTCTGCAGAGAGTTCAAAAGAGCCTTGTTCCTGTAAAAAAAAAAAAAAAAAAAATAAGTACGGTTTCTGTACTTTCAGAGAACAGAAAAGAAAAAATTTAAATTTCTTCCCTCTGTTCAGGTGTTGTCACCTAAGCTCAAAAGTCCCTCGGATTGACAGCACAAGTCTGTTGGGTCTGGACAAACACAGTGCTGGAAGCTACAGAAGTGTGATAAATTATCAGACCTTGTTCATTAAAACATTAACTGCCTTAGTAAATCTGCAAGCTTTCTCTTATAACTTTCCCCCAGCGTCCATCAAGCTCATTCTCTGGACCAATGGTAATTCGGATGGCTCCTCCTGTTTGCTTTGCCCCTTGGTGACACCAGATTATCCCCCTTCACATTGCTCGTCTTCCTCTCTTGCCCTTTAGCTGGTTCATTCCCTTGAACAGGCCAGAGGGGAGTTCTGGGTGGTGTTTCAACAGCAGCAAAATTCACAAGATACTGGTTATTCCCAAGTTTATCTCCTTGTGGGCAGCCCATCAATTTCAGCAGCAGAGACTTCAGGAACTCACACTGGCTCACGCACCCACACGAATGCACACTCAAACCTTCAAGATGCTGCAATTAACAGGACAGCTTTTAATTGGCAATTACAATTCCATTAAGCTGGGTCTGGCAGATCATTTGCTCTGTCAGGAAAGCCCTGAGGCAGGGAAGATAAGTGGCTGGCAGGATCCAGGGCTTCTGCACTGGAGCTGTGGAGGAAAAGATGACAGGTAACAGCTGTGCTTTCTCAGCTGGGGAAGGTGGGAGGGAGAATTACAACTGCTTGAAACCCACTTGTTTTCTCCACCCAGGGGGACTGTGTCCCACCAGAGCCCTCAGGAAGAAAGCTCTGCAGCAGTAGGGATGGGGGAGGCAGACCAAAGTGATCAGACCAAAGTCCGTGAAGCAGAATGAACTTCAGCCCTGGGAGCACCTGTGAAACAAAGCCTGGATGTTCTGGTTAGAAGAGCAAAAGCACGTGTGGTTGGCTGCAGCACTGTGGCTCCAAGGGAAGTTTTGGTTCTTGAAGGTTTGTGAGGTCTGGATGTAACATCTGGGCACTGCTATATCATGGCACTTTCATATCACGGAGAATTAATTGAAGGTGGTTTTTTGGGAGCTTCCCAAGTTCTGTTCCCGGCTCTTCAGAAGATCACGTGTGTGGTGTTTACCCTCTCTGTGCAGCCACCTACACTGATGGAAATTTCACCCTCAGCTTTGCAGAGCACTGTGGGATCCCAGTGTGTCGCGGTTCCCAAACCAGGGTTTGTACACCCACCCCTGGTTTGCAGGACCCTGACACTGATCCTGCCATGCTCCATCGATCCCTCTGAGTCCTCTGCCACACAGACCCACATTCTCCTGGCTCTCCCTCACCATCTGGCCCAGCATGCTAGGAACATACTAGGTCTGTCGCTGACATGAGCCAAGTCATGTGTCAGGAATAATGGTCTCTGGGTAATTTGAAGAGCTGACTTGGAATCTGGTTCAAAATCATTTGGGTTTTCCTTTAATGAGAAATATTCTTACTCTTTTATCTATGTACTGCCAATATTCCCTTGGTTAAGAGGTTTTTTCCTATGGATTGCCTGTAAAAACCCAGCCATGATAACTTTATAACAGGCCAAATGAATATTGCCCGTCCAACCATCACCAGAACATGGGGGAGACCAGAGGGCAATCCCAATCCAACCACACCTTTCCGTGAAGACCCCTGATTTAAAGGAAAGCTTGGGAAGCAGAACAGTACTTAAAGCTGGGCTTCAGGACTTTCAGGAGAAAGGCCATCTTAATGTGGTGACTCAAGAGGGTTCATGGCATGGACAGAAGGAGAGAACAGGTTTTGTCCCAGCAGAAGTTGTTACAGTTTGTAAGAGGCAGACAGGAACCTGTTGTTTGTGTGTTTGTCTGCCTGTTGGCCATCCCCAGCTCCTGTAAGCTCGAAATTCCCAGGCCAACTTTGATCAGGTTTGATAGAAAAAGAGGGCTGTTAAATAATTCATTTCATGAAAAATCTGTGAAAACCTGTAGCTAGGTAAAAGGGTCCACAGTGCCTCCATGGAGGAAAAGGCTGCACAGACTCCACACAAAGAGGAGTTGGAAAGGAGGAAGCTGGAAAGCAGAGAGAGATCCATGGGCATGTGGATCTTTCAGACTTCCAAGAATCCCAGCAGGAATCAAGAGACCAGAGGAAATGTTGGCCACACTGTTGGGTGACCATCCATGAATGAGTGACTTGCTCCACAAAGGCAGCTTGGTCCTGGAGCCTCTCGGCACAGTTTGCTAGCTTGTGTGCAGCACTTCTTTGGCAGGTATGGGATCCATTTAGTGTGTCAGGTACTCGTTTTCTCTGTCTGAGTTCTCAGCAGTCTGTCTTCATCCTGCCTCTCATCTCTCAGTCACAGCCAGAAGACCAGTTCTCATCTCCGATCAAACCAAGAGTGCAGATGCTATTGCTCCCTTAGCAGATTTTCATGCAGACAGATTGATGCTTTCCCTGACTTGGAAGAAACCTCCCATGAACTTCTACAAAGTGACCTCTTCATTTTCTTTCCAGTCCCCACATATAATTCTACTTTAATGAGATATTTAGAGACTCCTCTGATTACTTTTGAGAGATATGATTTCTACACTCTTCACTTTTATGCCACTTCTTGAACTGCCCCAATTGTCCTTACCCATTGGAAGATTTTTAGGGCCAGGACCTACTATACTCCATTTCTTTTTTGTTCTCAGCATGGGTGTCTCTCTGTCATGGGATGCTCATATGCTTATATACAAATAAATAACGTAAACAACGATTTTCTCTACTGCTGGCAGATCTAACTCTATAGATGGATGAGAAGGAGAGCTATTGGGCAAGAATTCCATTTTAATACCTCATTCAATAGTTCTTGGTGTCTGTCGTGCTTCCTCACCTCTCAGACACAAAATTGTATGTTACCAACCCTCTGACAATATAAGAATATGCAGATACTATTGACTTCTGCTACGGTCAGTTTCAAGATTTATTGACCTGAGAAGGAAATATTGACCTGAGATGAAACTGAGGTCAATGTGTGGATCTCAGGGGAGCATAAATTTCAAAATTGACCCACCAAACAGAAGTCAATAAATGAATGGTTAATATAAACATTGTCTTACAAAAATTAATTCTCAGTGACATGAGTTCACGTGCAATTTTTATTGTGAAATATGGAAGGCAATATTGGTTGCCGTGTCTGAAGAATGTGAGTCAGTGTCTGATTATGGAGAGTAATGAAACTGCTGGGAATGTGAGGAAAGGAATTGGATGTGATTATAATTTAATCTCCACTCAGTAATGGAGCAGCCTCTTGTTAGCTGGAATGGGGTTATGAAGAAAACTCTTGAATGTGCTAGGCAGGATAAAGTTTAAGCCTCAGGGAGAAAGTATACAGAAGGTGTCAGCTCGTGACATTGGTTCTTCCGCATTGGAGCTCTTCACGGATCTCAACAAAGCTAATGGGGGATTCTTTACTCCTTTCAGTGGACTTGGACTGAGATCCTCATTTGCAATCTGGTATTTGTCAATTTATACAGTCTTCACTCAGGGTGGACTGTGGGGAAAAAATATGTTTCAGGTCTCTTGATATCATTTGTGATGCGTGAGGATATGTGGTGTGGAAGTGCTGGGACCTGCAGGACTTTAAGTTCTCGTGTACACTGTTGCAGTCCTTTGCTCCTACGCATCCCATGTTTTAACCGATTTCCACATGGAATTTCTGTGTGAATACTTGCAAGCGTTTTTTGTTGTTTGCAAACAACTTGCAAATTTTGGAAGTGTTTAAAAGCATCTGTAGTGGGAGACTTTATTTCTTCATCTTCTTCTTCCACTTCACCATAGCATGGTCTCGTACCTCTGTCTGCGAGTTGGCAGTTCTTCAGCCCATGCAGTAGAGAGCAAAATGCTACTTCAGTTTGGAAGGCCATGACCTGTGTAACCACATTTTTGAGTTCTTGAATGTTGATAGAGAGATTTGGTCACAAAGGACAACTTTCAGAGCACTTGAAAAAGACATGAGAATTGGGACTACATTAGTTTTTTCGTGATCTTCTTTCTTTGGTTTTCTTTAGGGTGATCACCTGATTGCCATTATTTATAGCCTGGTATTGTCTACAGCCAGCAGATTTGATATCTCATTGTGCTGGGGCTATATTGGTCTCAGATCAAAAATAAGACTAGTAAGAATAAACAGCAATGTGTAGAAACCAAGAGAGATCAGAGTCTAGGGTAATTTCTATGGAAATTAGGACTTGTGTGAGAGAAATCAGTGGTGATACTGTTCCTCTCTGGTACTGAGGATGGGTTTCATCTGACCAGTCTAGATGCCTACAGTGTAGATATCTCAGGTGTTTCCCTCAAAACTAATTTGACTCATCTGTCTTTATAGTTAATGGAGAGAAAACTAGTACTTTGATGGGGTGGGTCGTACCACTTGAATGATTAAATAAATCATACCCAAGATGAGGGTTTCTGAACCACTGAAACTATTTTAGTTTATAAACCTCCAGGTCATTTTTCACCGGAGGCAAAGATGAGAGTTAGAGATCACTGCCGTTTGGATCCGAACTCACTTTCATCGGAGGCGTCTCTCCATGGACATATTTTAGGTCAAACAGCAACCGAAACTACCATAATCCTAGCACCTTGTAGTCTCTCCTTCACCCAGTCTGGAGTTGTCCTGGCAATGACTCTGCGTCCCACTCCACACTTGGCCATCCACCTAATCACTGTTTCATACGGACATCTCTGGAGACCCTCAGTGCAAAGTGATGTCAGGTCCGTGGCCTTCCAGGTCCTGCGCCAGTCTGCAGTGCACAGCCAAATTGAACTCATCTATCTTGGCTTTAAATCGCTGTCCAGATTGAACTTCTTTCAAATGTTTAAACCACTCCAAGGATTTGAATTGCAGGGCATATTTAAGAGTAACTTAAATTATTAAAGCCCTTAATGTTTGGGGTTTCTTTAAGATGCATTTTGGAGCTGTCAAGCGAACAATTTTAAATGACAGATTGATGAATTCATTGTCCCTTACCACATCTCCAGGAGGAGAGAGGAATATGGCTCCCAGTGAAACCAGCTTTGCTAACAGAGATACAAGCGGCTTTCTACTTCTCAGCCTTTGGGGTCATTAGCACCCTTCTGCTGCATGCACATGCCATGTAGCAGGGTCCATGTCAGCCATGGACTTTCTAACTCAACCTGTTGCTGCTGAAGATTAACCCTGGATAGGGCTCATCTTCTGGTGGTAGGGACTTTGCTTCATAAATCAGGTCTGTATTCTGGCAGGGAATGCCTGTTCTGCCAGCCAAACAGCTCTGCTCCATCACTGTAAACCCAAGTTCAGATCCACACACAAACATCATATCACAGAATCATAGAAGAATTTGAGTTGGAAGGGACCCATAAGGATTATCGAGTCCAACTCCTTGCTCCTCCAGGACTGCCTTACACTAAGGCCAGGCTTGATGAGGCTCTGACCAATGTCATCTAGTTAAAGATGTCCCTGCTTACTGCATGGGGGTTGGACTAGATGACCTTTAAAGGTCCCTTCCAACCCAACACATTCTATGATTCTATGATCAGCCCACTCCCTGCTGTCCTCAGGCTCAGGGGCTTTGGGCTACAGCTGCCAGTTTGTGCTGGGATGGGTCCAGAAGTTCCAGTTTGTACTGGAACAGGGCCTCAGACCCTCATGGTCTGTTCCTCCTGCATGAAAGAAACTGGTCATATACTAGAAGGATCGGTGCAAACAATCTGAAGGAGTTGTGTGAGGAGTTGTGTGGGGTCTGTAGATATAAAAGTTGGTCCTTCGACTTACAGTTCAACTGCTTATCGCCTTCAGCCTCTTCTTTGGGGTGTCACAGTCTGGGCTGGACATTTTCTCCCATGAGTGAATTATAATATGTTGGGAATATTCCCTATTCCTCTTTGCACGGAAAGTAGGAGATTCGAGGTCACTGGGACCACACAGTTACTAGTAAATTTAAGAGTGCCTGAGACCGTTTCCAGCACTGGGACCCAACTGTTAAACTGGTCAGTTATTGGGAACAGTCCTGGACATACTAATGACCTAGGATAGTGAACCTATTTTCAAATGTTTCCCAGGATTCAGGAATCGTGACCAACCACCAGCCAGTACCACCATGCAGTTGTGGACATCTTGTTTGAAGGGTAAAGGGATTTAATAGTACGGCTGTGGGTTGTCCAGTGCTGGCTGTCCTCAGGGGCAGGGGACAGTCTGGGCACATTTAATGTATAAGAGTAGTCTTAAAGTCTGGGCAAAGCCCCTGTTTGTTTGTTTTTTTTGCAAATCTCAGCTCCCAGTCAAGAGGCTGCTTCATGAGCAGAGCCGCCTTCCGCAGCCTTCTGGAAATAACGAGCAGCAGAAAGATCAAAAATCCCGGAGGGATGGCAGAGCTTAACGTTAATGTATATGGAAAGTTGTGTTCATTTCTGGGCTTCTTCTTACCAGACAGATATTGTCAAATGGCAGGGAGTTCATATAAGAACAACCGACAAATGACTGAGGGCTGGAAGGATTGATTTACAAGGGCAAGATGAAAAGAGCTGAATCAGTACAGCAGTGATCAAGACATGATGTGACATCTCCCTAAGTATCTGAAGGGCATAAACACCGAGAAGCAGTGCCTTTGTGGGAAATGTCTTGTGTCTGCTTAACAGCCCACTTCATTGAGATGTAGCAGGCTACTTACTGTCTATTAAAGAAGTGCCACTTGATCATTATCAGTGTATTTATGGAGGGTCTAATGGCTTTAATAAAGTGTGAATTGCAAAGGTAAAGAGCAGAGGAATCAAAGCCATGTCCCTCCCAGGTGAAAGAAACACAGCACCTTTTTTTTTTTTTTTCCACAGATCTGTGCTCTGGGATGAAATCATATGCCTGCAAGCAATTTTGTTAACAGAGAACTGAAGAGAAGCTGTCCAGTATGTGGTATGTCCCGCAGTGGAGTGCTTCATTATTCTAATTCTCCATAAATGCCAAATTTTACCATTTGTACTCCAAATTCATGACAAAGCAGGGATTTGCCCATTGGAACTTGCTAGGTCTCATCTTTCCCTTCTAGCTGGGGTGAGGGGTGGGGAGTCGCAAGGGTGGAGTTAGACTTTCCTAATTTTAGGTGCTCATCAATCCATTAACATGTCCTTGGCTGGGATTTTTGGTGGGCTTCAGGGTGTGAGTTGTCTCATCCTAGAGCAGATGCCTACTTGGGTCAGAGGAGGCCTGACCATATTTCAATGACATAGTTCAGACAACTAGCTCGCATATGGGCGCTTATATTTCTTAAAATTAGGAAAGGCTAATGCCATCCTTGCTAACTCACCCCATACAAGAACAGATTTTCTCCAGCAAAAGGAATTCCTCTTTTTTCTGGAACACATGGCTCTTGGTGTCGAAGCTGTGATTCAAACCTCTCTTTAGCGCAACCTCACTTGTCTTCCCCTGCAGTACAAAGAACTGGCAAGAACAGCAATGGGAGCTAATGCTGGCCGCTGTGAGAAGGGGTGGTGCTGGGGTTGTGCCATTTGACATGCCCATGGATTGTGCTGGATCCTTTAATAGCATGCAGAGGGTGCTAATTCCCTCTGGAGGTGAAGCTCATCTCTCTATTTTTCCTCCTCTATCCTTAGCTCGCCCCTGGGCTTTAAAGAGAAGCCACCTGGCTGTGCTCCTCTCTTGCACCTGCTTTCCCCTGGATTACATATCGGCCGGAGCCGAGACACAAGTAACTTAAGAATGTTCCCTAATGGAGACTGTGCTGCCCTTATCTCCTCGCGACAGAGGCAGGCGAGTGTGTGAAATGTAACCCCCTGCTTGCCGCCAGCATGGGCAGACCCTTCGTGCCTTCATGGAACTGGACTGGTGTCGGGCGGCCAGAAGGAGACTGCTGACAGACACAAGAGCCAAGGGCATCCCGATTTGGAGCTGTCTCCAGCTTTTAAAGGACTAGGAATGGACAGCAGCTCCCTCAGGCTTGTATCGCAGGGAGATGAAGGCTCCTGTTACTTCTGCCCTGAGCCATGTTCCAACCCGTGAGCTCTCCTAGAGGACGCCCAGCTCGTTGCTGAGATAATCCTTTGCTGTTGCAGGGCCAGCTGCATGCAAACTCAGAGAACTTGTAGGCGTGGGATCTTGTGTACCCTGATCTACTTTGTAAGAGTGCCTAGAGAGTTTTCTCCACTGCAGAGTAGTGGTGCGTAACTTGACTTGTCCACCTTCCCATATTTTGAAACACAAGTCTCCTCACTTAGTTTTGAGACTGTGGGAACTTATGTCCTGAAACAAGACCAGGGATCCAGAGGCTTGAGTTTTCTCTTGTTGTAGTCATTATGTGTCCTTAGGTATATCATGTATCTTGCCTATACCTCTTTTTTTTTGGTGATGTGGGGAATTATCCCATGAACACTGGATTACCCCTTTTCCTACAGGATAATTGGTTCATTGTTCAACTACGACTTACTTTCAAAAAAACCTGTAAGCCCACTCACTAAAAAGCGGGTCTCAAGCTCACTAAAAGCAATTGAAGCGTCTCAGAGTCTCAATTGGGCTTTGAATCAAGCCTTGGGAAATGCAACATGGCCTTCTGCAAGCCTATAACTGAAAAGCAGATGAACTGCACTCACTTGGTGAGTTCCCTACTCCCCGGCTCCCTGCCACCAAGCACACTACGAGATTATTTCTGTTTACATTTCAACGATGAATGCATGAGATTCTGGATGCTAGAGATGCAGTGAGAGGATCTGAAAATCCACATAGCAGAGCTGGTGGTCTCTTTGCAGCCTGGCACTTTAGAGTTAACATTCTTGGCTGTTTTCTCAGCCTCTGTGTTGGACAGCTAAATTAAACATGAGTAGTTGAAGCGGGGGCTACCTTTCCATGAAGAAAGCATTGCCACCTCTGGCACTGACCAGACCTCCTTCTTACCATGGCTTGGCTTAGACATTGCCAGCTGGAAGCTTAGGGAGCTGAGGTGTCTTCTCCTGAACCTGTGCACAATGTAAAGCTTTGATCCATCCAAACTCATGGTCTGGCCATGGGCACTCAGAGGGGTGAGACCCTGTCCCCAGGGGGGCTGGGGAGAGGAGCCTGCGGGCAGCGCTCAGCACCACGGACAGAGGCAAGAGCAGACCCGGGGGGGCAAAGCCAAGCCTGGGGGTGGGGGTGAGAGCAGAGACACCAGACTTCTTCGGTGTTGAAAAGGGTGCTAGCGAGAAGCATCTGAACCTTGCAACACAGCCAGGGTGGGCAATCACCCTCCCTTCCTCATCAACAGTTTCCTCTGGGACTCTGAAGGAGTGAATAAGTGGAAAGCCTGTGTGACCAGCAAGGGGGAAGGCATGGGGTGAGGTGTTGATTTGGGACGTTCAACTTGGAGCAGCTCATATGTTTAAAAGAAAGGGTGAGGCTTCATGCTTAAACCTCATTGTGATTCTGCTTATCCGTCTTTCCAGTCCCCATCCATCCATTCATCCATCCATCTATCCATCCATCACTGTAGATCACCTAATGTTCTCTCTGTCCATTCCTTATTAACTCATGAGCTTGTCTTTGCAGAGGCTGTGTTTAGGGAATATCAGCGCTGGACTCAGCCTCAGTAGAATCTATTACTATAACAAAAAACAGACACAAAAGCCTGGTTCTTCCTGGACCCATCCCATTACTCTCCTGCCTGTCCGATGCAGTACAGAATCATTCATATTTCCACCTAATCAGTCCTATGCTAATCCATTTCTGCCCAGTCCTCAAGCTCAGTCAGTGGGACTGCAGAAAGAGACTTGCTGCTGTCCTGAGGCCTGTGCCTTCTTCTACCAGTGTCGTTTCATTTTCCCCTCATCTTAACTCAGTCTTATAGTCCGCCAAACCCCTCCTTTCCCTCCCTTTCTTTCTCCTGTCACCCTCATCCTCTCCCTTTTTCATGCTGTCCATGGGGCAGCTGGGTGTGAAGAGTGTGAGAGATGCTGAGGAAGAGCAGGAGAAGGTGGAAATGCTCAATTTCTCTACACCCCAAAGCTCCTTGCAATCACATTGCTGACCTCAATACCAGGTTTGTCTCACTAATTTTACCGCAAGCCGTGTGGGTGCAGCCCCTGTTCATGTGAGGGGAAGTTGCATCGCCAGCACCTGTCGAACACCAGCCTAGCACTGGTATATAATTTAATGGTCACTATGGGGAGAAAGGTACAGGCTTCCCCCCACCCCCTTTTTCCTTTAACGGAACATTATCTAAACAAACGCACTCCAAAACTGCTGAAGTGCAGGCAAATAATGACACGGGAGCAGGAGCCAGGCATTAAAAATTCATGTCGGCGAATATTAAAACTTTTTACTTCATCATGTCAAGGCACCAGGCAAATGCAAACAAATGAGACCCACTGAGCGCTGCCTGCATGGGCCAAGACAGAGACGAGCCACTCACACTGCTGGGGAGAGACCTGCATTGCGGTCCCTGTCTCTCCTGAGATGTCAGGCTCAGAGGGGGACGGGGGAGCCGACGGGGTAGTTAATTACTTGGTGTCTCTAAATGAGCTCTGCAAACTGACAACTCTGAGGAAGGCAGCTCACTGCACGAGCTGTGGGGCGGGAACGTGGTGGCCGGGAGCAGCCCATTCCCTTCCCACATGCTGTGCTGTCAAGGCTCCTGAAATAGGGGAACATCTGTCAGGGGGGGCGACTCCAACCCCCTTGTTTATTTTGTCCTGTCTTTACTAATTAAGGCACCAGCCCCTGTCTGCTGCTTGCTGTGCTGTTGACAACAGGCTTGTTCACCAGGGGTTGGGTTGTGATGAGACCCAGCAAACTCAAATCACGGGGCTCTCCCTGCTGTCCCGGAGGAGATGACTCCATGGGCTGGTGTTTGCAGGCAGGGTAGGCCACCACAGGAACAATTTGAGTCCCCTGCTGCAAGGGGTTATGTTGAAGAGGGAGAGGTTCCCCAGGAGGATGAGCACAAATAACGACTCCTTGCCTAAAACTGGTCCTGAGGGCTTGAGCTCTTGGGTGCCCGCTGCAGATATCAGACCCCTGTTCGACCCACGTCCTCTTCTATTAATGGCTCAGCTCACTTTTGCAAAGCTAAAGATCTGTGCCTGGGTCCCCTGGGGAGCTGGTGGAAGGATGGTCTAACTCCAGATTGTTGTGTTACACCTGCAGCATTTAGACAGAGGCGATGTAACATGAAAGCAACCTTACTCAAGCCAAATCATGATTTCACTGGCCACATTTTCAAGACAAGGCATGAATCAGGCTGAGTCAAGTTGGTGGAAAGAGCTCTTCAATTAATCTGTTCCAGCACCATCTATCACTAATTAGGTAATTTTCCCTGTTATGCTGCACACACTTTTAATGCACCCTGTTTACTTAATGACTCTTGTGATCCCCTTAACACAATTACTGGTAATAAGCAACTGATGAAGAAAAGGATTAAACCAGTAATCTCTTGCTGTATGATGCTTTATTGGAAGTGCACTGAGCATCACGTTTTGATTTTTAACAGATAACTTCTCTAAGTAATTGATTAATCATAAACTCACAGACTGCAAGAGCCAGAGATAATTTTATGGCACCTAAAAAAAGGAAAGGATCTAGATGATGTAATAACTAGCAATCTAGAGGCAAATAAAGGAGGGGAATGTTTGATTAAACATTCAATATATTTCTATCACTTTGTGTGTTATGGAACTGCCTTCATTGGTTTATCGTGTGGGAAGAAACATCATAATAACAGCCAAGGCAGGTGTTCATGGAGCCAGATGCACCCTTTTCTGAGCAGGGTGCAAGGCTGGCAAGGTGGTCAGAGAAGAGATTATGAGGATTATTTTAAACCACTCTGCCTCTGTAGCCTAGATAAGCTGCGAAAAACGAAGCCTACAGCAGGATGCGATGCTGTGTCACACCACAGGTAACATTTCAATGTCTGGCTCCTTATGATGGTGTCCCCAACACAAAGCTAGGCAGCTAGGTGACCTGCAGAGTGTCCTAATAAAGGTTTCCTGAATATTGGACAATGAGTATTAAATATTGGAGGTAAAGTGGCCCTACTTTGACAAGCAACACTAAATGATGATAGACATAAGTGTTTGGACCTCTTCAGTGCAGGCTGATCAAGGCTGAAGAACACCTGGGCCTGTCCAGAAGCATAATGTGAACTATCTGGAGAATATCAATAGTGGAAATTATGGTGTGTCCAGAAAATAGGGTTCTTCTAGGCCAGGCAGATTCAGGGCTGGGCTTTGGAGACTACAGATGTAATTTCTCCCAGGGTCTAACTCAAACCTTTCACGCAGTGGAGAATCTCCCATTGACTTCAACAGGCCACAGGCAAATCCCTTTCTGATTATATGAGTGTCCCACAAAAAAAACAACAACAAAAAAGGCATTACAGAGCTATTTGGTGTAGGATAGTGCTAGAAATGGGAGAGAAAGGTTGCAACTATGAACTCTGACACGAAACAACTTGCTGCACATCAGTCCTGATAATTGGTCATGGATACACTGCTAGCTCATGTAAATGAGTTTTAATATTTTAAAACCAAGATGCACAAGGCATGGAAAAGTGATGTTCAGCCAACAGCCCTACCCTCACCTCTGCCAGCTGCTGTCTTGGACCACGGGTCTTCAGTGACCACAGCTGGAGAGACAAAGGAGCAGCCTTGGTCAGAGTGGTGATGATGGAAATGGGGAAGGCCCACAGGTATCATTTCACTCCCTGTTTTCAGTGTTGCCAAACCCCATGCACAGGACAAGGCAATATCAGCCTGAGCAGACTTTGAACCCAAACCCTTTTTCTGGAACCCACCACAGATTTTGTTCTGAAAAACATAGGGGCTGTTGTCAACAGTCAGTCCTAGGACAGGCAATGTGGGTGATCAGATTGCTGACATGATTTCGGTGGCTGCTTTCTGGTGCCCAGTGTGGTGACAGGGGAATCCCACTGTGCTTGCTGGGGAGAGCTGGAGACTAATCTGTAACTGCCCTGCTCAGGTACAGAGGGTGATTGATGGCTCCTGGCAAACTAGTGCTATGCTTCAGCAGATGTACAAGAAGAAAGGTCTAGGGGAAAGCAGAAGTTACTGCTTGAAAGTTCAGCCGTAAGAGTGTAAATATGGCTTGTGCTTTCTCTCTGCATTGGGAAACGCTTTGTGGTGTGTCTCATCCTCCTCTGCGGTGAACACCACACCACGCAGAATCTCCTCTGATCCCTACGAAGGATTTTCTGGGCTCTGTTGCCTGGCTGGTGGCTCCCTGCTGCTCCCTGCAGTCTCTCCATCTTCTAGCAGGAGCTGCAGGCTCCCAGCTGTGTGCTGTGGCTGTTCCTCTCTGCTTCTCCCCTGAGCAGGCTAGGCAGACCCCCATGAGCAGCTCCCTCAAAAGGTCCCACTTCAGCTCTCTTTTTACAGAAACATAACATAAACAGGGAAGAAACAAGTAGCAAAGAAAATGCCCACTGCACCTTCTTACATCCTCGAGGGTGAATGGTTTCAAGGTGACAGAAGAATTCTCTCCTGGTTGTGCATGCAAGTAGGCATGAATCTGACTGGCACAGTGCAATTTAAGTAGTGGCACATGAGCTTTTGCTCATTTCATACCAAACTTCCTCCAAAACCTTTCTTGGAGACTGCTCTGTACACGGAAAGATACTTCAGAGCCAGGCTTGAGGACTGGACATAAAACAGGTAAAAAACCACCTCCTTAACCTTTCACTGGGGCTAACATATGTCATGGGTACCACCTGCTTTACTTCAGCCTTGGGAGCCTAATTCAGCCTTAGACAAAAAACAAGGCTGATAGAGTCTAAAAATCTCCATGCTGGCTCTGAGGGCTACAGGTAGGAAAACAACCTGAGGCAGAGGAAGAAGAGTTAATGATTGGGGTGCAGGGGAAGAGAAGAAGGGGCTTGGATTACAACACAAATAATAGATAAATCAAGCAGCAGGAGACAGTTTCTTCAGTGCCAGTTTATTTATCATTGTTTTCTCTGGGCACTGACAGGCCGAGGAATATGGGGTGGGCAAACAACATCATCTGGTTTGATGGATGAGGCGTGGAGAGGGAAGGAGCCTCTGCCAGGCCTTGGAGAGGAAAGAGGCAGGAGGCAGCCTGGGGAGGAGTGCAGTGATGCAGTGGGGAGTGCACTGTGCTTGGCATTGGGTGGCCATTCTCCTTCCCACTCTTGACAACCTCCTCCTTGAAGGGAGCAGCTGGTACCGCACACAAAAAACCGAGACCAGGTACCAGGTACTGATCATTTCTGGAGATCTCTTGCAGAGACAGGTCTGAGACTGAAGCATCTTTAAAGCCAGGATCAGCATCCTCACTCCCTACTGCCAGGGAGCTGGGCTTTACTTACATCTTTGCTGGACCCTAGAACTCTTTAGCCACTGAAATTCCTTTCTTTCTAATATATTTTTTTGATGTTCCTGGGAAAAACTGTGCTGTATTCGCTCTTCTGGGTGCTGTATACTGCCAGAAAAAACACAGAACCCCAGATCCCTAAAAGTCCTTAGGTGCCCTGTGCCTTTTGTAGATATTCCTCCTATTCAGGCTTTTCCAGAGAAGATGCTCAGCTGCTATTTGACCCCAGAAATGTTTAAATACCCAGTCTCTCAACACACTCTTTTGCTTCTGAGCTGCTTAGAGTCCTGGCTCACCTGAAAAACTTGGAGATCCAAAATCTACAAACTCAGTGTAGGGGTGGGGCACTGACTTTCTTTGAAGGTCTTAAAACTGGACCTGTTCTCCAGTGAGGAGCACTCATCCCGAAAGCCAGACAGGGGAGCAGGAGCTGAAGGAAGGAAAGAGGGAGAGGAAAAAGCATATGGCTATAATTGCAAGGATCCTGGCTACTGATTGGCCCAGGAGAAAGGCTTGGGATGCATATCGGTCTGTCTGCAAAAGATCATGGGGATTTCAGCACCTACTGATGCCTTGAGTGTGGAGTTAACACTGATATAACAAACCCACAAGATTGTGGCTGTTCCTCGAGCCCAACTCTTACTTGGTCAATGTTACTGCTGGCTTCTTCTGTCAGGTATTTGTATTTTCTCCTTTGACCCTTCTCCTCATTGCTTGAGTGCTGGCTGGTTTAGCTGGCCACCTTCCAGAAGCCCCTCGTCAAGGATGAACATCCAGAGCAGGAGGCATTTAATGGGTTCTCATTGCTGTATCAAACAAAGCAAGAAGTCAATGTAGCTTTGTTGGCCATACTCCAATCCCCGTGGATGAAATGTTTAAAACTTTCCTGTCTTGATTGCCGCTCATGCTCTCAAACTATGCTTGGGATATCTGTTAAGAAGAGGTTGTGTTTTATCTGTCTGTCCAAATCTTCCTGAGATAAATGTGTCCAAGCTCTTTCCCTTGAGCCATTATGCTCTGGATCTTGGGGTCCCCGCTGGAGGGGTATCACAGAATCACAGAATGATAGGGGTTGGAAGGGACCCTCAGAGATCATCTAGTCCAATCCCCTGCCAAAACAGGTTCACCTAGAGCAGGTTGCACAGGAACGCGTCCAGGCGGGTTTTGAATTTCTCCAGACACGGAGACTCCACCACCTCTCTGGGTTGCCTGTTCCAGTGCTCTGCCACCCTCAAAGTAAAGAAGTTCCTCCTCATGTTGAGATGGAACTTCCTATGTTCAAGTTTGTGCCCGTTACCTCTTGTCCTGTCTCCGAGCACCACTGAAAAGAGCCTGGCCCCATCCTCCTGACACTCACCCTTTAAGTATTTCTAAGCATTGATAAGATCCCCCCTCAGTCGTCTTTTTTCCAGACTAAAAAGACCCAAATCCCTCAGCCTTTTTTGATAAGAGATGTTCCAGTCCCCTAATCATGTTCCCTTGAGGGGAACATCTTCCAGAAGGCCTTGCAAGTCAGGTAGGGTAGCTTCATCCTCTACTGATAGGCTAAGTCCTAGCTAGGCTTCTCAAGGCAAGAAAAAAAGCAAGTAAAGAAGATCCAGCTGAGAGTGCAACAGGAACGTGAGCCACTATAAAAATACTGCTCCCTTTTGAAAGAACCAGAGTTTCTTTCTCATCTGCGTTAAAAGAGCAAAATGGGTGTAGCAAGCTGAGTACCTTTCTAGAGGGTGAGCTGGTAAACACCAAATGAGGCCTCTTTGTGCTTACTATGGACCAGGCTGGATCTACCTCCCCTAAACACAGAGGTAACGAGCCACGACTGTGGTGACAGGTCCCATTCTTACCATAATTTCCAAGGGACTGGCAGATCACTGCATTGGCTTGGGCAGGCAAGGTCTCTGTGACCTTATAAACAATGAGAATTTTGGTTCAGTTTCTAGGATTTTGTCACGTTTGGCTGTTTCTGTCATCAGAACCCACAAAAGAGAACAAATCCCTGTAAGGGACAAGGGAAGGGTTGGGGTGGGGGTTATAGCAGTCAAGCTTCCAGGCTCCTCCACAGCTGTGGGCGACTCTTATTTATTTAGAGAAATTCCCTTTCCCCATAGCAATACTTGCCCTGTTCAGCCCCCTGTTATGCATCGCTTGGCTGTGCTCGCCTTTCCCCATCACTGGGAACCATGCAAATCAATGCAGTCCTCTGGCAGAATTAAAAATAAAGGAGAACTTCCTTTTAATGTCCCATTAAAGACCAAGGCAACACTGCCTGACTTACTCCTTTTTTTTTTCCTTTTTTTTTTTTTCTTTTTGGTCAGCTGCAAGGAAGCTTTCGGAGCAAAGAGGGATTTCAATAATTACCTTCCGATTCTGCCCCTGATACGGTACCCTATCCCCAAAGCGCAGGCCTTGCACGCCTGCCCTTCATCTGAAACTCCAAGGGAAGCAGTTTAACATGAAGCCACATTGATATTCAAATAGATTATCATGCAGGCAAATGGAGGTAGCATTCCAGCCAGCAGCGTGTGAAAGAGCAACTAATGGATTAGTATTTATGGTCGAGCATAATCCACATTTTAGGATACTGCATCTGGAAGGGACATATGATGAACTCCTTTTTTTCAGCCCCCTCCTCCTTCATCCCCGCCTCACCCACTCTGTCTCTCCTTCTTCTCTGCATCTCCCTCCTCCTCTCTGGACAGGATACAGCAGCCTCCTGGCACCGCTGAGCTTGGCAAAATTGATGACAGGACTTTAGGATCCATTAGAAAAACAAATTCTTAAACAGTGTCTTCTAAAATCAATCACTTTTACCTTTAGTGGGATTTATCGTTAGCCTGCCTACCCCTTATTGCAAAGATTCATGTCTCCCAAGAAGAAAAAATCACCGAGTGGCTAAATTCGAGGCTGGAGGCACTGGCCTCTCCTCTTCTCCCCATGGAGTTGTTTTTGGGTGCGTGCAAGGGGATGTCTGAGCTTGCAAGGAGGTGATAGATCTGGCTTTGTGGGGCCTTATCCAGTGCAGACATCCCAATAGAGATGTGGCACATCCCTCAGCTAGGATCTCCGATCCAGAGCTGGTGACCAGCAGCGCTCGACAATGGGGAGAGAGATGCTGCAAAGGTAATCAAAATAGAGAGATGGGGACATAACTATTGAACATTAAGGTGGGATTCCTGGAAGTGTTCAAGACCAGGCTGGATGAGACTTTGAGCAGCTTGGTCTAGTTGGAGGTGTCCCTGCCCATGGAAGGGGGGTTGGAACTAGATGGTCTTTAAGATCCCTTCCACCCCAGACCATTCTATGATTCTATGATTATTCTATGATTAGAGCATTTCTTCCAACCTAATGGGTTCCCCAAATTAATCCCTGCTTACACCAGAGAATGTATTTTATAGCAAACATCTCCTGTTGTGAAATCTGTAAGGGATGCAAAACACAACAGGATAAATACATGAAGAAGAAAAGCAACCAGTTAACCAAAGCAGGAAGGGTCATAGCAGCAAGAAGCAGCCTCATGGGACTGGGTGCCATTTATAGTTGTAGGTGCACATAGTGGAAAACTTTCCGAAGACAGAGGCATACACAGGAGAATGGACTAATCTCCCCAGGGATGGACTTCAGCAGCAGAGAAAACAGCCCTGGGTGGATTTTGGGCTGCAACTGAAGACCTGATCATGCCTATACCCCATGTGTGGGTACATTTGTTTAGGTTTGGGCTCTTATTTAACATTTCTACTCTGCACTGGTGAGGCCACAACTGGAATCCTGTGTCCAGGTCTGGGCTCCCCAGTTCAAGAGAGACAGGGAACTACTGGAGAGGGTCCAGCGTAGGGCAACTAAGATGATTAAGGGATTGGAGCATCTCCCTTATGAGGAAAGGCTGAGAGAGCTGGAACTCTTTAGCCTGGAGAAGAGAAGGCTGAGGGGAGACCTCATTAATGTTTACAAGTATCTAAAGGGTGGGTTGAAGGAGGATGGAGCCAGACTCCTTTCAATGGTTCCCAGTGACAGGACTAGAGGCAATGGGCACAAGTTAGAACATCGGAAGTTCCGTTCAAATACACGGAAAAACTTCTTTACAGTGAGGGTGAGAGAGCACTGGAACAGGCTGCCCAGGGAGGGTGTGGAGTCCCCTTCTCCGGAGACTTTCAAGGCCCGTCTGGATGCAGTCCTGAGTAATGTGCTCTGGGCAATCCTGCTTTAGCAGGGGAGTTGGACTAGATGATCTCTAGAGGTCCCTTCCAACTCTGAAGATTCCGTGATTCCGTGATTCCGTGATTTATGTGGGCTGTACTTCCAGTGGCATGTCTGGGGATCAGCTAGAAGAAAGCGAATTGTGGCCACCTGACACCAAGGCAATCAAGTCAGCATGAAAAACATCTTCTGAAGTCTCCTTCCAGCTAGATACTGAAAAAGGTTTGAGATTTCACATCCCTGGGGAGGGAGAGAGTCTTGTTGGAGAGGCTGTCATGGCTTTTCCCCTGATCTGTTTAGTGATCAGAGAAATACAGACAATGTCTCTCTCCGGGGACGTATTTTATGAAATATGGAAAGTTAAACAAAAGTGTGACCTATTCTTGCAAATTTTAAGGGGCTAGGTTGGTTCCAAGAATCCCTGGATTTCATTTTGCATTGGGCTCCTGGTAAGACAACTGATAGGGAACACTCTCAGGCATCTTTTTTCCAGGTGAGCCCTACCTCCTGGCATTTAACACAAGCTGCCACAGGTGAAAAACAAATCCAGCTCTTGATTTTAACCTCATGATGTTTCTCAGGGTCTTCTCAGCTCGCTCTGGTCCAGCCCAGCACAGGCAGACTGGGCTTGTTGGGTGACTTGAAAACTGAGGAGGTAGAAGAGGTATAAACAGGGAAGAAGAAGGGTAGCGATACGAAAAGCGTGTCAGAGCCTCCTCAGCCCCAGGGCTCTGAGCGTCCTCCCCGTCTTAGCTCCAGGGACGGGAGGAGATGATGCCAGAACATTAGTAAATTCAGAGAGAAGCTCATAATTCCCATTGATTCTCAACCAGCCGGTGCGAGGTGTATAAAAATGCTTGTTCTATCATTTAGAAAAATGGCAATGTTATGATAGAACTGATTGATTTTCCTCTTTAGGAATATTCATAAACACTGGTTCCAAGAACTGATAAATCTCCTTTCCCCTGCGCACAGTAAATCACTCCCCAGTGCTTCCCAGAGTGCCGGGGGCAAGGGAGGTTGTTATTTCTAATTCCTTTCAAAGGAGCTGTAAATGGGGAGAGTCTGGGGGTACAGGGGCTTGGTGACCAAGTCACCCGCAGGCTGTGAATGCCAGGCCTTCTTTCTAGGGGGACTTCAAAAACCCGTTTATCCCATTGTGTCCTTGGCTGGGGAAGGCTGGTGAAAGAGGATCAAGAGCTTCCTCCTTGGCCTTCGGCTGGGAAGTACCTCTTGCTCACATTTAATTAGCTGCATGAATTCTTGTTTTGGCTGCAATTTCCAGTTTGACACCCTTGTCTAATGATACGTAAATTTGAACTCATCCTGGGATGTAAATCTTCCTTCCGTAAGGATCCTGCACCAAGGACCCTGCCATTTCATCGTGGTCTTTGTTCCTCCAGGCACAGGATGCTTTAGCCATTCTCAGAGACAGGACCACTGCCTACATGTCTGTTTTGAGCCACCCTGACATTCCCTATCACCTTCTCAGAAAGGGCTGATAGCAGCCCTCCTTTCCAGGAGAGCCCTTCCAGATGACCCTGGGTACAACTGGCCTCCACCTCCCACTCCCTGCTTGAGTTTAAGGTGGACAGTTCTTCCATTCCATAGCTCTACAGACCACCTACAGTCATCTGCCCTCATCCAAGACCCAGCGCCGAGCCCCTCTGGGATGGAAAAGACATGGTGGAACCACACTGCAAGTGCATTCCCACCTGAGCCCCCTCCCCTCTTAGGGCAGCGTTGTCTGGGAGCTCCCGGAGAAGAATTTATTCCAACCAAGCCTGTAAGTGCTTGGTTCTGCTGGACAAAGTCTGGTGGGCTGAATAAAGTGCCTCCAAGTGCATTAGACTGCTGCGGTTGAGGGAGAGCTTGTCAGTCCTCTTTCCTGGGCTTGTGGTGGCATTGACCAGGTAGTGGATCCCCTGCCTGCTGGTGTTTTCAGGCTGCTGCTGGCTCAGGTGTCTCTGGATGTGATGGCTCCTTTCAGGCTGGCAAGAGACCACGTGCCAACACAAGTCACCACCACAAGCATTTGTGTCGCTTGTCACTTTTCTGGTCAAGTACCTGTCCTTACGAGCCACCAAGCGATGCTCCTTGTCATGCCCTGGAGGTAACCCCCCAGGACAAGTTTCTCATGGAAAGAAGTGAAAAACAGTGGGGGAAATTAATAATTCTTGTGTCTATTTCATCAAGGTGAGTATTTGGAAAGATAATAGCTTTTATAGGGTTACCTGACATGATTAGAAAAAAACAGGAACATTTTCAGGTTCATGAAGTTTTTCTCCCTAGAAACCCCGTCTTGATTATAAGCTTTAGCTCACCTTGGCTGCAGTAACATCATTCCATCGCCTGTATAAATTGCTAGAACTGCAAAAGAAGTAAAAGTAAATGCATTCTCACTTGTCCAGGTTACTACTAACACCTTGCCTAGAGGGTAATACTGAAAATGTGGCTTTTCAGCAGCAGACAGGATATTCTGATATCCAAAGAGGAGCTTTTTCCACCGAGATACAGAGGGGGAAAAAAAAAAAAGAAAATACATGTGTGTCCCAGTAAAAAATATTGGCAATTTTTATTACCTTTTAGATTTTACTTCTGCACTAATCTATTTTAATGAGGTCAGCCTGCCTGGCACCAGGTACCCAGTCTAAGTGGAGTAGTTTAATGTCAGGATCAGGGAGGAGAAGAGCACCGAGGAGGGGGGGGTCTGGCCGTCTGAGACACAAGGGCCCTATATCACGCAAACTTACGGTGTAAAAATTGACTCGGTTTGCACATTTTTAACTGTATTTGAAATCGACAAAAAGTGTAATTATAAAAAGGGATATATCTGCTGGGATAGGTGGGGAATTTGATGAAGCCACTTTGAAAGCACTGGCTTTTCTGTAGAAAAAATATGCTTATTAGTGCACACTGGAGATTTATTAGATTATATGATTATTTATTAGAATATATGTTGTGGAGAAGGGACTATATTATCTATATATTTCCTGTACTATAGTTATAGATAGTCAATATTAATATTGCTGCAATTTAAGATTAGATTTTAGAAAGCCACTTTTACCTATGTTGTTCCTGTCCTTTAGGGAGTAGTAACGTGAATTGCAGTCAAAGATGGCAATATAAGGAAACTCTTCCTTTCCATCTGTGAAACTATAAATTTACACCAAATGGTCTCTCCTCCTGGAGACAACGCTTGGGGTTGAGCCCAGAAGATGTTCACCATAAGAGGTGTAGGGTCCAGCTTTCATAGAATCATAGAATCATAGAATGGTTTGGGTTGGAAGGGACCTTAATAATCATCTAGTTCCAACCCCCCTGCCATGGGCAGGGACACCTCCCACCAGACCAGGTTGCTCCAAGCCCCATCCGACCTGGCCTTGAACCCCTCCAGGGATGGGGCAGCCACAGCTTCTCTGGGCAACCTGGGCCAGGGGCTCACCACCCTCATAGTGAAAAATTTGTTCGTGATATCCAGTCTAAATCTACCCTCTACCAGTTTGAAGCCATTATCCCTCGTCCTGTCACTACATGGCCTTGTAAAAAGTCCCTATCCGTCTTTCTTGTAGGCACCCTTCGGATACTGGAAGGCCACTATAAGGTCTCCTCAGAGCTTTCTCTTCTCCAGGCTGAACAACACCAACTCTCTCAGCCTGTCCTCATAAGAGGGGAGCTCCACCCCTGTGATCATCTTTGTGGCCTCCTCTGGACATGCTCCAACAGGTCCATGTCCTTCTTGTGCTGAGGACTCCAAAGCTGGATTCAGTACTGCATGTGGGGTCTCATGAGAGCGGAGCAGAGGGGCAGAATCTCCCCCCTTGTCCTGCTGGCCACTCCGCTGGGGATGCAGCCCAGGATGTGGGGGGCTTTCTGGGCTGAAAGTGCACATTGCCAGCTCATTTTGAACTTCCCATCCACCAACACCCCTGAGCCTTTCTCCTCAGGGCTGCTCTCAAGCCATTCTCTGCTCAGCCTGTATTTATGCTTGGGATTGCCCTGACCTATGTGCAGGACCTCTGCACCTTTCTCCAGCCTCTCTTCTTGGTCATGAAAAATAGTTCATGTCTACAGTAGCTGGAGGTATTCTGCACCTTCCCTATTGTAACCTTTCAAGTAAATGTGGACAGATGTTGAACTTACTCACAATATGGATGGGCCAGGCTGATCCAAGTAGGACACATTTGCCAGCATGCTGCCTTTCCTGGTCAACTGAAAGAGGACAGCCTCTTTGAGGGATGTTTCTGCTACTCCTTCCTCCCCTTTTGCACCTAGTTGTTGGCAATACAGCTGCTTGGTGCTGGCTTGGCTCCATTGCCCTGGGCTTTGGGGTCCACCTGGGGCTTTTCAAGCAATGTTTGCTAGACCAAGCAGGACAGAAAAGATGCTTTATTGCCATTACCATATGCTATTTTCTAATACGTTGGACCGTTCCTTACCATTGTATGTCTGCTTGGTATTATGTGCCTCAGGGACATGTAAAAGTGAGGGAGACTGACAGACATAAAATTTGATAGAGAAATTGATAGACATCTATAGTGGAGATGGGCAAATGACTGGAGGGAGATTTGAGAATGAATAAATAAATGTGCTTGGGAGATAGATTTGGATGGGTATTATCTGTCTCAGATAAAGATCAATATATCTATAGCTCCATCAGTTTGCTATCGGTGGCTACCTGACTTATTTTATCTTTTTGATTTTGCAGGCCAAAAGAACCACTCTACCAGCTTCCACACACATGCAAAGGAAAGTGAGAGCATCGCTACCCAAGAGACCTTACAGAAGCCCTAAGCTATGCGTTTATCCTCTCTCCTGTTTAGTCTATTCCCCATTACTCTGCTGCCAACCTGGTGTTGACACCCATGAAGTTCCTCCAGCAGAGAGTTGCCCAGATCCTGGGACACCGAGTTTGAGAAGATGGGATCTGTCCATGCAACAGTACTTTATCGAGGACTCTCGCCCCTGGCAGCACCAAGTCTTGCTGTTTCTGTAAAGTCCAAGTAATAAGCCCCTGGTAATTGTGCAACAAATTGCTTAACTTGCTGTTTTCACTCCGTCTTCTCCCTCCCCAACTCTCCCACCCTCAGTGCCCAAATATGTGAGCCTCCCCCTGGGCTTGGCTGCTTATTGCCAGTGGAATCGATTACAGAGCGAAACCCTTTGGGATGGTTTCCTCCCCCTTCCCTCTGCCCCCATCTCATGCCCTCTCTTCTCGCTCCCATCACCTCTCCCAGCCCTCGTCAACCCCCCACTCCCACCTCCTCCCTCCCCACCTTCTTCGAGCTCTGGTGAGCCCGGTCAATTCATCACCCTGTCAGACCTGTGTGACAGCCCTTCATAAATGCACCACAATGAGCCGAAATAAGCAACAGAGCAGCCCTCAGCCTAGCCAATTTAGCAAAGCAGGCAACATCTGAGAAGCTGAGTCCCAGCGTGCCGGAGATTGAAATTGGGAAATTGGTTCTACTCCTCTTCGGCAGTGCATTTTTATTTTTTTTTAAGTATACCTATATGTTCTCTCCCTGTATAGATATATATTTAAGGTAATTCTCTCCCACTTAAATCTCCAGTGCTTATTACAGACGGACACTGTGGCCCAGTTGCTCACTCTCTCTTGCTCGCACTCTCTCAACAGTGGTAGATTATGAGAGGGTTTTATTGGTAAACTTGCTTAGTCTGCAGAAACGTGCTGGCTTCAGCAGATTGAGTCTGTAAGCAGGGCTGGGCTCCTGGCTGCCACACTGAGCTCCCCCCCAAGCCGTCTCAGGCGGCAGGGAGGCAGGTTGCTGGTATCTCCGTCTTGATGCTTGCAATCACACGAGGCCACTTCTCCCAGCGCTGCTGAGCTTTGCAGGAACAGCCCATGAAGGATGCAAGCACTTATTCCCACCCAGATGGTAGAGAATGGAGTTAATGCATATACTCACGCCATCTACAGTGGAGGCACAAATATCTGACCTCACTCTGGGACCACTCTGTAGTCAAAGGGCAGCGACTCAGTGGAGATCATGTCATCCTGAAGCACGACGTCTGCATAGCTCAGATGAATGATGATCTGAGCCCCATTGACTTGATCGCCATCAACCATAATGGGTTCAAAGATAACTGGCATGGATGGACATAGCCCTTTTGTAGGCACTTAGGGGAGATGAATCCCACATGCAGTTTGAACTGAGAGCTTTCAGAGCAGAGATGACCTTGTCAGGGTGTGTTTCTGCAGTGCTTGGCAGGAGGGAACTCTTGGTATTGCCTTCTGGTAACTCACTGGTGTGTGAAGTCGAGGTGATGAGTTTCATGGTAGCTAGATCCAAGCTGGCAGATGTACCTTGTCCATGGCATGGACAGGATGCAGACATTTTTTTCTGAGCTAGCAGAAATATGAGGTGGCAAAGGTGAGCTTGTAGTGATGTTCTGACTCCAATCTTGGAGGCTCAAAATTAACTTTGATACCTTTCCCCAGGGCTACAGCTGTCCATGGCCTCTTCCAGTGGAGGGATCGTGGGACATCACATGAAATTAGGAGATGGCAGGGTTGAAACAAAGCAGAAAGGTAGAGGTGGTACTTTAGAGAGCACACAGTTAAGCCATGAAAGTATTTGTCATGGGATGTTTTGGGTGCTACGTCTTCACAAGGGTTAAAAAAATAGAAAAAAAGAAAAAAAGGATAGATTTGTCTGGGAAAAATCTGTAAAGGGCTGTGAAATACGAGACCACCTCTGGCTCAGGAGTTGCAAGCTGCATGGTTTTGAAAGCTAGGATGGTATTCTGGAGAGTTTTCACTAGGATCAGCGTGTGCTTATACTCTCTGTGAGGTCCTGCTGGGAGATGAGCTCTTAGTCTGAGCTGATATGGCCTTTCTCATGAGATAACCTGAATGCCAAGAGGTGCCTGAGGTGTTTAATGTGAGTTCTCCTGACACTCTTACTTTTACTAGCTCTTATGCTGCGACTCCTGGCAATGCCACCACATGTCAGATGTGTGCAAATGTCCTCTTCAGCACTCAAAATAATGCTAGGTGGCCACTTGCCAGCCAAACAGGGTGCAGGACACCATTGACTTGTGTTCTAAACAGGAGTTAGTGTGCATGGAAAAGCCTCCAGCCAGCCAGCTTTCCTTCCAAGTGCACAGCACCAGCTAAACCAAAAACCATTGACTCTTTAAATCATCATGTGGAGCTGACCTCCCACCAGTGGGGAGCATGGGTTTGGATCTCTCTAGGTCCTAGATGACACCTACATACACATCTCCTGACTGTTCATCTACCTACAAGTGGTATGGGTGGTTTTCAAGGCATATAATGACCTGAATCAGTCGCTATCAGAGCAGTGTCATGCAAGGAAGATCCTCACCACAACTTCAGAATATACTTCGTTCACCTCTTGCCATTTTAGCCATTACACTATCAGCTTCCCTAAGAGCCCAACAGCCTCTCCCTGGTGATTATTCATCCCAGCAAATTGTTAAGAGGCAGATAATTAATTGTTGCGAGTCACTAAAAAAATGATCATTCTTTTCAGAAAATTACCATGATGTTCTGCAGAAATGTTAACGCTTGCAGCCATAAAATGAATGGTGAGCTACAGCACCAGCTGCCAGGAGAGCTGTGAGTTATAATCCCACAATTGGATGCAAAGAAGCAGAGCTTCCAGACGTTTCTGAAGAGAGGAAATGCATATTCACTGGATAGCAGTTCAGTTTTATGATTATTTTTTTCTGCCCCAGAGTCCGCAGTTGACTATTAATGACTGAACCAGGGATAAGAACCATTTTGCTGATACCAGGTTGGCATAAAGATAGTCTTCATATTTATTTTCCATCTGACTGTTGGGATTTTACTCTGAACAGTTGGAAAAGAAGACTTGGAAAGTCATAGTAATGCTGGTCAGACTATCAGGGCTGTATTCCACTGTCTCATGGGGCTAAAGAGCTAAGAATTTAAGAACAGCAGGGAGAGAAAATTAGAATTACCAGCTCTGAGAGTTAATTGCTGAGAATTAACAACTCTTTGTATGCTTTCCAACCAATGTCTAGTTGAGGCAGCCGGGAAGGTGGTCTGAACACAGTCCTTATCCTCATATTCCAATAAATCCAACCCATTGAGATTTAGGGACCGAATCTGGTAATTTGGCTTTGGAGTCAGGATGACTCTGGACTTTGCATCCAGCAGAATTCTCATCATTCACAATGCTAATGCTGCTTACTCAAGAACCTAGCTGAAGTGGGGAGGTGTAAAGAAGGATGCAGGGTGGTTTTGGAAGGCATTTATCTCATCCCTCTGCTAGATAAGACCTGACATATTTATTGATTTTCATTTCTTATGCACTAGCATTTGCATCACTTAGTGTTACTCCACAAATGGAATAAGGAGATGACTCAGGTCACAGCTGGTTTCCCAAATACAAGTTGTTTTTTTGTTCAAGAAATGTGCAGTTTCCAAATGACTAGCTCTTGGCCTTCTCTTCCATGCTTGTATTCCAGTGACTTCACCTCCCAGCAATGGGGTGGGTTTCCTGGCTCTCAGATCACTTGCCTGCAGGGAAGTCTGCAAGTGATGCAGACACCTCCTCCCTTCTCGTCCAAGCAAGGTTTTGTTTTCCCTGTTTTTTCACACAGCTGCTTTCGAATCTGGCTGTGGACAGCAGATCCAGGGTAGAAGGAAATGAACTATCCAACCCCACTTTTGGGGAGTCCAAGACCCAGCATATCCTTATCACATGCCAGGGATAGTAACTAATTAGGATATGCTGTTGGTGAGATGAAGTTTGATGAATGGAAGTTGAAACTGGACATTTATGCCTGATGTAAGAAAAGTACAGAGAGCAGAAGTGTTTCTGCTTTAGATGAACATTTCCACACATGAGTTCACCTCCGTTACACCAGTACTACCCTCCCTATCTCCATTATCAACTGACTTCTTTCTGACAATGTGGGTACACCTGTAGGAAATGGCCAACTGCTGAGGATGCTGGTGGGTGTCCAGTTTGGGGCCAAGGTGGTGAGTCCAGAGACAAGCAGCCAGGATGACCAGGGAGCTACAGGGCAGGAACTGTAGGAAAAGACTGAAAGAATTAGGGCTGTTTCTTGCTAAGAGAAAGACTGCCTTCAAATCAAATAAACAAAGCAGCAAGAGGCATGGAATAGTTTGCTCTTTGTGTCCCTGGTGGGCAGGTTTAGAATACGATGCAGCAAAAAAGATTTAGGCTAGACATTAGGCAAAGCTCCCTAACTGGAAATAGTGAAGCAATGTCTGGGGAGGAGGGGGATCTCAAAGACTGAAAGAGTTCAAGATCAGGTCAGGTGAAACATCACTCAAGAGCAATATGGTTCTTGCTTCTCCTACCCTAAGGAGAAGGAATGACTGCGTGATCCTACAGTGCCCATCCCAGCCCTGTTTTCCAGGGATTACAGGCTATGTTTCCAGGTAACCAGAACCTCAACTAGAAAACATCCTTCACACAGTCAGACCTTTGGTTTCTACTGATCAAAGCCAGACTCAGAGGACTGACTGAGAGCTTACTGACTCCATGGCTGATCACTCTTCAATGCTTTCAGCTTTAATGAGCTGTCGGCGAGGAGGAAAGGGAGACATGAAGGTGCTCTGCCATATTGAGGTGACACAAACATGTCACTGATGCCTCCTTTGATGGCCTCTTACTTGGGGGATGTGCTGCAGGGAAGCCCAGCTTGTTCGGGGTTCGTATTTTCTGCCCCTCATCATTATCCGTCTTTGACATGTGACAGCAACAGGTATCACTCTATGGAAACAAATAATGCAAAGCCACACCAGCAAAGGAGCAAGGATAAATGCAGCAGGAAGCCCACACAAGAAGGCCTTGTCTGCAACCCATCCACCTCCCTTCAGTGCAGGCAGGTGGCAATGAAGATGAATAGCAACGGCAGGGCTGGCAGAGCAGGCAGAAATGCTCAAAGACAGTGACATCAACCATCACAGCCAATTATAACAGACCTACCGAAAAGGAGCTGGTCTTCTCCAGATGGGGCTGCCTGCAGGTCCCAAGACTGTCTCCTCCACAAGGTGTCTAGATCTTTTTTCTGATGTGGCAACAATCCATGCAGATGTCATATTCCTCTCTGTGTACACAGATCCATCAATATTTTCAGTAATTTCCAGCCCAGGACCCAGAGTTCCTCTTCCAGGCAGCCTAAGGAATGACAGAGATACGTTGGGGAGTTGAGGTCATGGCTTCCATTAAGTCCAGGAGAGACACCACTCCCAGAAACCCACCCAAGGTATACCACGTGAAACTCCACCTCTACACCTAAAGCATATCGATATCGACTACGGTCCAGCCAGAATCCTGGAAGAGCTGAAAATAGGAAACAGCACAAGCTGAGTAGCAGGATTGTGAGCCTGAGTGGAACCGTTTGATTGGAGACTGGCAGATGTATTCGCTGGCTTAAGAATATGCTAAATTGGGCAATTACAGGGCTGTTAGCCTGGTCTCAGGGGCATGCAAGGAACCACTTATTGAAGACTTGGAGCAAACCATAAATGAAAGGAAATACATTTATTAGAGATAGGTAGTCTCCTTCTCTCTTGAGATCTTCCTTGGATAACAGATTTTCCAGGAAAAGCAGAATGCAGTAGGTCTCCTCTATCTGGATTTAGCAAAGCATGTGATGTGGCACCTCATTGATAATTAGAGATGAAGCTGGAGAAGATAAGATCTGTATGAGAACCGCGAGATGGGTAAAGAACTTGCAGACAGTGAGAGAACAGTGGCTGAGAGGGGAAATATCAGATTGAAGGGAAGTGAACTAGTGGAGTTACTTAAAGATTTCTTTGGAACTGCTTTTATTTCATAATTTCATGCATGACCTCATTTCATAGAGGAGGAGTCCGCGGACAAAATCTGCTGATGATATGAGTTTAGGAGGCAAAATCCATGTCCAGGAAAGTGCTGCATGACCTTGAGAGATTGGAAAAGGAGAAATGGGATGAAATGTATTTATGCAAAGCACAAAATGATGCATATATGGGCTTACAACAAGATTCTCTGTTATAACCTGGAAAAAAAAAAAGAAAAAACGAAAGCTGAACTTAGTCACTGACTTGACGCTATGAGATGTCAGTAGATGCGACCATGAAAAAAGTTGAATGTGACTGTAAGATATACCATGGCAGGGATTTTTCTTAGAATTAGTCAAGAAAGAATGTTTTTGCTTGAGAACACTATGGCAGAGGTGATATTGAACTGGGAGAGAAGGATGATGGAAATGAACCACACAACTTTTAGGAGAAAACAAGAAGATTTTGGCTTGGTTAGTCAGCAAAGGGTGATTTGAGAGAAGTTATGGCTAATTTTTATAAATGTGCCTGGGACAAACATGAGGAAAGGAAAAGAATGATTTGGACTGAACACTGTAAGTAACATAAAGAAATGAATATAAATCGTCCAGAGAGGTTACAAAGAAGATGGATTCCGGTTCTTCTGCACAGTGATAGGGGGAGAGGCAACAGGTGGACATTACAGTAGAAGAAATTTTAACTTGGCACTAGAATAAAGATTTATTTGTAAGGGTGATTCATGACATTTGCCTAGGGAGTCAGAGAACATGTGGGATTTCCATCCTTGGAGGTATCCAGACCTCAGCTGGAGAAGGCCCTGAGCATCCTGATCTAACTTTGAAATTGAATCTACCTTCAATGTTGATAAGCTTTAAGTAGAGGTTTGGACAGGAGGTTGCCAGTGGCCCCTTCCAGACTATCTTTGGATTCTATGATTCAAAAAAAAAAAAAAGCCTGAAAATTCAAAGTTGGTTTTTAATTGTCAGCTTAATGAAGACCTTGAGTGCTGGGCCTTCATCGGTATCCTGCCTACCTCAGGTTAAAACATGTTTCCAAAATGCCTTCCCACCTCAATGTGTGATTCTGCTAATCAGTTTGCATTTCATCAGGATGCAATCACATCTTATTAATTTTAAATTGCACAGATAGTCATTACCCTTGTAATTGTCTGCTTAGTAAATACACTGATCCCCAAGGGCTTATTGAGGCTTATCTATTCCTAGGTGACCCACACGGGTATTGATTATTTGCTTGTTAGTCTTCATTAAGTATGGTTTTTAATAAACAATTGGAAGATAATCAAGAGGCAAGCAGAAGCTTTTCTTGGGAAACATTGTACACCTACTTCAGATGGGCCATCTGAATAAACAATCATGTTCATTTGCAATTCTTCAAGGGAGAAAAACTGAATCTTGGATTTGATTTCCTGACTTTTTTATGACCTGGCCTTATTTCTGCTTTATGGTGTCCTCCAACAATGTGTCCCAGTCAGGAAAACATCCTCAGAAATGGTACCCAAATCACACAGTTTGCAGCCTTTTAGAAAATTCAACTCACTTTCAGTGGGATCCCTGGCCTTGCCTGGCTGGATGTGACTAAAAATCACTGACGCCCTAGGTCTAACAAACTCTGCTCCAGGACTAAGGGAATATTGGTGCTAATAATGCCCTTTGTTCCAAAGATGTTGTTGTAAGCATAGCGGATGTAGAAAATCCTGTGTCCTAGGAGAAAAAGTGAGCTCCTCTTCTGTCCCTTGCCTTGGACACTGGATGTTGGGACTTGACTAGCATCTCCTGAGTCTGTAGGACACAAAGGCAATGATGGTGCTGGATGTGACCTGGGAGAGGTGAACTCAGTTCCTCCCTCTGCCTTTCCCCCACCCGGAGCACCTTGCTCTCCTTTTCTGCCCAGGATTCTGGTGTTATGGACTCCGTTTAGAAAAATGAGGCATCAAGTGTCATCTGAGTATCTGGGGCACCCTCCTGAAGCTGGCAGATGTTTTATAGGATGTATAGTGAACCCTCTTGACCCTGTCTGGATCAGAAAATGGAGCTGGGGATGGAAATACATAAACAACTGAGAACCCCATCGTTCTTACTCCTTCTCTTCTACCCCTTCTCTCCTTCTTATGATCGGGGTCAGTTCTCTTACAGACCAGTCTGCCATAAATGCACCCCACCTCACTGGGAGGGACTTTGCATTTGGGGTGCATTTAGCTTGTGAAAGCACGAGGAGTGCAGGATCTCTGCACAAGCCTTTTGGAGATGCATGGGTTGTGCAAAACAGGTGACAGGACTGGAAATGAGTGTGTGCACATGGGTGAGGACTGGCAGGGTGCACATGGGCCAGCGTAAATGTGTCTGGGCATCTGTCCGTGCACCCACATAGCAGATGAGGCAGGGAAAAGGCACAACACTCTGCTGCAAGTGAAGCTGTGTCTTCTCATCAGAGCATTGCTGAGCCGGGGCGGTGCAGGATTTCCTACCTGGAAGAGGCAAGGCGAGGATATCAGAATCTGAGTTTTCCACTTCTTCCTTCCCAATGGCATTGGGAAGCACTGACTTGCCTTGCTGGCCAGGGGTGCATTTAAAGACAGAATTATGAATGTGTGGGGGTGAAAGAAAGATTTCCTTTTTTTTTTTTTTTGGGCCAAATTAATGAAAAATCAATCTGGTCTCAAAAATCCATTAATGGTGATAATGCACTGGTTACGTAGCAGGAGCAAGAGCTGCAGCGAAATCCAATAGCGCGAGTTAAAGTGGGCCTCTCACACCTTCCTGCAGTCATGGTAATTTGTGGGGGATCGTGCAGGGGGCAGCAGTTTCAGAAGAGCACAGCATCTGTTTCGCTTCCTTCTAAGATGTTCCGGTTTCCCGCTGTGGCCATGAACAAGCCTCCCATGCCAGATCCCTCCTTGCCCAGAGCATGATGCTGTTGGGAACGTGCATTTTGGGGAGGAGAGTCCATGCGCGAGCCTGTGTAACATTGATGTGGGTGATGTCCCTGGGCAGAAGCAGGGCTAGGACTCCCACCCTCAAATTAGTTGCAAAAATTCTCTCACTTTGCACAGCAAAGGAGCTCTGTCCTTACTTTACTCCTTCTCATGACTGTTTCCATACAAGCAGAAACACCTTGATGACTAATTCACAAGCAGGCTAATCTCTACCCCGTCTCCCTCCCTGATGGTGCGGAGGGGAGATCTTTGCTTAGTTGCGTGAAGATCCCTCAAGAGTGTTTGTTCTGCAAGACTTTGGTCCTCTAACCCAACAGCCAAGTGGTTCATGTGTCACTAAAGGGAGAATGTGATTAATTTTCTAGAGAAGGCCAATTCCTGGGCGTACCAGGATAGAGACAAATCCATCCTGCCCTCAGTTTGGGGCACCCTGGAATCTGTCACAGGCTGGATCCAGGCTCTTCCAGAGTCCTAGGGTGTCCCAGGCACCCTCAGGGAAACAGGTCCTGGTCTGCTGCTGTTTCTCTCCTTGTCTGACTTCCCTGGGGCTAGGATACAACTTTTGGAAGGAATGAACCTTGGATGAGGTCTGCCTCTCTGCAAAGCATTTGAAACCATACTGGGAAAAATCATGAATCCTTCATCCTCAGCCATGCGGAGACTTTAACCAGGATGTCCTGGACTAAACACAACGTAGTGCCATGAGCTTTCACCCTTGTACAGCAGCTTCCACAGAGTGCAAATTTTGGGACAATGTGAATCACATTCATCAGCTGACATAAGAACATGGGGTCCCTGAGTGGGTCCCAGTGTGTCACAACACTGTCCTACATAAGGACATACAAGATCAAGGCTTGGGGACACAAGGTGGGCTCTGGAGCCCATGCTTGGATGACCATCAGCCCCCATAAAACTGTGTGTCCACATGTCCCCATCCTCTATCCTTACTTGGTTACCGATGGACCTTTCTGATTCCACATGTGATGAAAGCTGTCTGGCAGCTCCATCCAGACCCATGGAGGTTCCCCCTCCTTCCCCCAGCCCAGTCTGCTCCCCCACACCCCACCTCACCAGATCACTGAGATTTATGAGCCAGACTTGCATTATGAGGTGAGTGACTTATCGGTCTGTCAGGGGGAGCGTTTTAAGACAGAATTATATGGGAGAGGGAAAAGATTTTTACCAAATTAATGAAAAATCAATCCAGCCTCAAAAATCCATTAATGGTCATAATGCACTGGTTACAGATAGAGAGATACCGCAGAATCCAATAGTGCCTGTTAAATACCTCTCCTGGAATGGAGCGTCTGGGATATAACTCATTCATTAGGCTGCCTATGTTTACTTTTTAAAGTGACACCAATCTCTGTCCCTGCAGGACTCCATGCAGCATTTATAAGCCACGTTCCCCCAGTGCCCATCTTCGGGGCCAGCCTGGCCTCCGCACTGAAGGAATTGATCCTCCATTCCCTTTTCTCCCCCTCCCTGGGACAATCCCTGCTGAGGCAGTGCTAGCCTGTCTCCGTTCCTATATCTGATGGTTTCCACCCTTCCCTAAGCGCTGGCTTTCACCCCAAATAGCTCTCTCGAGGTCCGACCTGCAGTTGAGTGTGTCTCCTCTCCACTTTCCAGGTCTTAGCTTAGCGCTTGACTTAATCTCTCCCTCCAGCTGTGCTGGCAGTAGCAATACTGCTCATCCTGGGGACTGGCCCTGCTCCCAGCCCAGCGTCATCCAGCCATGGAGAGTGGTGATGGTTCTGGGGAGATGCAGTTATCTTCTGCATGTGACCTGTTGCTGGCACTCCCCCACCTCTCAGCTCTCTGAGATATGTGCTCTCAGCCAGATGAGCAACTTGACATCTGGTTTGAAGGGTCAACACCGGCCACCTCATCTCTTGGAGAGCATCCTCTACCCTTTTCCCCTCAATTCTGCATGTGGGGGTTGTTGTGTACTCTTTGCCCTGCACTGACCCACACTTCAGACATCTATCTACCTGAGTTGTTCCTGGCTGCCCAACACCCCGTGAGTTGTCACCCCAGACCACTCCGGCAGGTGGATCTCAGGAGGGTTCTGATGGGAGCCACCCTCTCCACATCTGTCCAGCTGCTGTCCACAGCTGTCACTCACTGCCTGGTGGAAAATTTAGCAGAGCACAACGAGTCAGGGCCACAATCCAACTAGGAATTGCAGATGTCTGGAAGACAGTACAACCTCTCTAACAAAAGCTCTGCCTGTAGTGACGAAGTTATGTGTCTAAGAGACCTTAACAGAGAGTAGTATGTACCTTGAAAGAATGATTCATACCATTCCTCCTCCATTATTGGATCTCCACAGAGTAGTCCAATCTTCTACATGCTGCAGAGGGTGTTGCAGAGGGCCAAGTCATGGAAAATGTATGGCACTGTGGTGTGTCATGTTAGCTTCAGGATGTTGAACAGTCTTAGAGATGGAAAAGAAGGTGTCTTCCTTCTGTAGAGTGCCTAATCTCCCAAGCAGACAACTTGTCTAAGAAGATCATTGCTCAGCCTGAGGGAGGTTGGATGAATCACTCCCACTGCCCAGCATGTCCTGACCACAGGCTGGAATGGGGTGGGAATTCTGCACTTCCCATGAAGCTGAGCCACAGTGCAACCAAGGATGCAAGTGCTAGACAAAGTGAAGTCAGACAAGAAGGACTCCGAATCTACAGACTCAAAATGAAGATGTTTCCTTGAGGGAGGTCTCGGTTGCATCTTGGCCTTTTGCTCATGTTATGAGGATCCTCGGAGGTCACTGGATCAAATGCATCCAGCTCAATTATGCGCTGACATATCAGACCCCAGCTCCATGCACTGGATGTGTGTTGCTTGTGTGTTGCTATTCTTTATCAGGCCTGGGAAAATCTCTTCGTCCCACTGTCATGGAAAAGTGCAGAATATTAAATCTTGTCTTGTCTACGAGCCAGAGGTGAGTTGTGTATTTGGTGCTGCTCTGATCTCTCCTCTCTTTGCTTTATAGCTCTGGGATTCCTACACCTGCCACTGATCCACTCTTGATTTATGCTGGGCTGGGCAAGGGTGGGATCAGGACCCAGTGTGTTTCAGTGTGATGCCTGGATAGAGTCAGATACACATATCGACCCTGCTAAATGTCATAATGCACCAGGGTTTTGTTTCCTTTAAATCTTTTAAAAAGCAATAAAAGGACCCAGAATACTTGAAGCACCAAACATCTAGCAAAGTGACAGGCTGTCAAAGCTGCCTCACCAAGAAACCCTGGACCCAGCAAATTTTAAGCAGGAAAATTTATTCCTGTGTCGCTCATCTCTCTGAGTGAAAAATGGCCAGGGCTCCTCTTTTGCATGAAGTCTTGAAACTACCACGGTGCTCAAACAAGCGGATCGGCCTGAAACAGAACCATTCATCATCTGGAACAGGCAGCCGCGACAAGCACCACCACCAAAAAAGAAAAAAAAAAAATTAAGTTGTGGGTTTTATCCAAGCTCAAATGATCCTGCCCATTAATATGACACGACAGCTGCAGAGCACGCTTCCTTGGCTCGGCCGGTAAGTGGCTTCACTGATATCTAACAGAGGTCTCCAGGAGAACGGCTCTATTAGCTGGTCACCTTTGTTGCCATGTACTTCTGCATAGGGTTTCCCAATTCCAGCTCCCTACCAGGGAATTTTTCTTGGGGATGTTGGTGACAGATGCCTGCTGCCCAATGTCTGCACTGAGTTTGCGTTGTGTTGACTTCTAGGACAGGGCTTGGAGCATGAGGGCAGGATGAAGAATGGAAAACAAGAAGATGTGGAGGGAGGACTTTCTGAGCAGAACTTTCCACCCCTGGGAGACAGGTTGGGAATGGATTTTGCTGGAGATGGTTTTCAGTAAGCAGGTTGACTCCAGGCTGGCTATAATTTTTTTGCACTGCCTGTGCCACGCTTCCAGCTTGACTTTTGTTTGGCTGTCTGCACTTTGGGATGGACCGCTTTTGCGCTTGGAGGAGATGATTCTTGTAAAGCAACTAGCTGTCATGCACCCCTCTTCTTTCCAACGCTGTACTCCATAGGATTCTTCCAAACAGACTAGGTTTTCTCTCCAGATGTACAGGGCTGTGATCCTGCTTTTTATCTTGTTCCTTTCCCTCAAGATCCTGAACTTCATCACTTCATGATCACAGCAGCCAAAGGAAATGCCCTTTCCAACTCCCTCAAGAGAAAACCCATTTACTCAGAGGCTGTGTGGGGCTTGTCCATCCACCAGATCCGAAGCTTAATCTTAGCTCAGGAAGGTGGAGACCAAACAAAACAGCTTTTGTTTCAAGTTCAGACTCCAGATGTTCTGCCAAGGCACTGAAAAAAGCCACATCGTCTGCATGCTCTTGGTCTATGGGCTCGGGGCAATTCCGGAGCTAAGCACACCATTCCCAGGACACTGGTTGGTGGCACCAGCCCAATAACATGGCCTTAGCTGCCAACCAAAATGCTGAACTGGTGATAGAGACCCCAGCCCAGTCTTATCTCAACCCCTAAGCCCAGCTGAAGGTTGCAAAGCAGTGTTTGAAGTGGGGACACCACACCTGGGACTCGCGCAAGGTGTTTCTATCTATCCCTTCTGTGTCCCTGACAGCGAGCAAGAGTAAGCTCCGTAGAGATGGGCCAGTGGTGAAACCAGTTTGTTCTTGCTGGTGTTACAGGACAGTGGTGGTGGAGTTTGTCAAGGTGAACACAGGGGTGGACTTTCCCAGGAGGTGACAATGTTACAGGCAGATGGTCATAGCTTCAGCCTGAATGTCTGACCTTCGTTCTGGGTGATGGTCTCTCCTCCCGCCCTGCTGGGACTTTGCCAGGTCCTCGCACTCAGACCCATCACATGTAAGACAACCGTGGCCACTTGCAGGGCAGATCCAGGGGCTACAGGTGAACGTGGATCAGGTTTTAATTTAGAAATGCTGACTGGTAAGGAGCTTAGATCCAGCATCATGGGCAAGTATATCTTGTGGATCTTAATTCCCCTGGCAGTTCCGAATGAAAAAAAAAAAGAAAACAAAGAAAAAAAAGGAAAAGAAAAAGGAAAACAAAATAAGAAACCTCTGCTTTTTTCTCTAACTCCCCTGCTCTCAGAGCTGTATTTAAAAGGTTGGGTTAAAAACTGTCTTTAAAAAAAAGACTCCCCAAACATTGGTCCACCCAGTGTCAGTCATGCAAGACAAAAGGATTGCCATTTTTCACTCTGTTGTTTTACCCCTCTTTATTTGTGTAAGAAGCTCTCTGGAAGCATGAGGGAGCTGAGTAGATGGGTATTTCTGGTCACTATATGCCATCCTTGCGCAGCCGGTGCTGTACAGAAGGTCAGTGTATCTTTCCGGCTTCAAAATCTATGACCCTGTCAGCATTATTTCTTGCCTCATGCAAGTCCCCTGCTAAAATCAGAGCCCAGCTGTGCCTGACGTTGCACAAAACCCAAGTCCTAGACTCACAAGCTGTCCTGCGTGTGGTCACAGAGACCTGAAGGGGCTGGCAGGGGATTTGTCTCCTGCAGAGCAACGTGCAATGGATCTGCGGTGACGTAGATCTACCTATGTCAGAGCTGTGGTGACGCTTTCCCCCCCCCGCTGGCCAGGGCTGTCCCATGTTCTCAGCCCCGTGTGGTGGCCTCTTTCCCGCTTTGCAACCCTGCGTGCATGTGAGACACTCTCAGGTAGTTGAACAACGATGAAAAGCCCAACCAGGAGCCTGACAACAAATTTCCCCACTGTGATGTGACCCATGGGTGCTGACACATACCCACCAACCCAGCCACACCACTTTGGCACTTCCTCAAGCCTGGGGAGACCCTGGAGAGATGCAGATAGAATCATAGAATCATAGAATC
>VYZM01020592.1:274321-329497 GCA_013398915.1 Dromas ardeola
CCCTCACAGTAAAGAATTTCTTCCTAATATCTAATCTAAATCTACCCTCTTTCAGTTTAAAACTGCTACTCCTATCGCTACACTCCTTGATAAAGAGTCCCTCACCACTTTTCCTGTAGTCTCCCTTTAAGTACTGAAAGTCTGCAATGAGGTCTCCCTGGAGCCTCCTTTTCGCCAGGCTGAACAACCCCAGCTCCCTCAGCCACTCCTCATAAGACTTATTCTCCAGACCCTTCACCAGATACTTCAGCCCAAACCTAGACACGCCACAAAACATCACAGGCTTCAACAGGCAGGGCAGATCTTTCCCTCCCCCTTCCTCAGGACTTTGCAGCTCAAACAGATGTAGGATCCTCTTCACTTTATGGTCTTTTCCTTCTCTGTCCTGGTCTTTGCGAACCCAAGGATTCACCGATTGCAATATGTTTTGGGCAGAGCCTGGCATCTTGCCCTTGGCTGCACCCCGTGGTGTAGAAATGCTGCTGGGAGAGGTGGACAGGGACCATCAGCACTGGGAAGAGCATCAGTCATGGGATTGCTTTTATAGTGCTCTTCTGCTGTGTTAAAGCACATAACAAAAAAAAAAAAAACAAACAGTCCAACCTTTTATTTTAAAACAAAATCTATACTTTGGGCTTAGCCAGACCTGAGAGCACCTCTTAATTTTCCTTTAAATAACACGTTGAGCGCTTGCCAAGACAAGAGGAGGAGAAAAGGGAAAAAATCAAAAGCATTTTCCTAGCATGTTTGGGAAGACGAGAAGTCCCCTATTACACAGTCGCGGTATCAAACAGCCTTTTTCCCCATGCAGATAAAATAATTCCCTAGATCTAATTTTAGACAATTTGCCATTTTGTGTGGAAGCTTAAAAAAAAAAAATTTAACTGGTGTCTCATGAAAGTCAAATTGAGTTGGGTCTTTTTCTTTCTTTTATTTTTTTTTCCTTAAAGATGATTTTCCCCTTTAGATTTTAATACATCTTGGTGTTCTCACTAAGTGAAGCCGTGAACAAAGTCCTTCAGTGCAAAGTGAGCTCCTCCTTGGCTGCTTTCATGCTGCGCTCAAATATGAGAGGGAAATACATATACATATATATATATATATGTGCATGCGTGTGAGCAAGAGATACTTAAGAGAGCACTTTTCTTTTTTTCAAATATTAATATTTAAGCTGACCCACCTTTACCATCCACCCCGTTATTCATTTTATCCACTTTAGTGATGGGAAACTGAGGTACGCAAACTGTGCCCACATTATGAGGGATCCTGCTTGCTCAGCTCATGACCTTGCACCTTGACTCTACCTTATGGGCTGAATCCTGGTCTCAAAGCACCCTTGACAGGACCAGCATCCTCCAATGTCAAGGTACATGCCTGGACATCGGGGGAAGTGTCATGAGGCAGAACCGCTCAATGACACTGGCCCACATGGGGAGGTCCCCGTGGCTCCTGAAGTAATTTGTAAGCAATTGCTGACCAGTCAAGCATTTAAATACTTTGCAGGCTCAATTAAAAGGTTTTGGGGAGTTGTTGTTTTTTGGGTTGTTTTTTTTTTTGTTTTCCTAAAAGCCTTTTAAATACCAATAAGAAAGTCTTTATTCATTTCTGCAAACGTGATTGGCACAGCAAGGCTGCTGAAAGCCTGGGGGTCATTTGGTGAGCCATTAATCCTGCTGGACATAAGCTTTGTTCGCAATATTTTCTTCTCCAGCTGGGTGAGATCCGACTGTCCACTGAGAGCCTGGTGGAATCAGCCCCACCTTTGGTCTCAAGCTGGGGCACCAAGCGTTAAGGTCATCAGCACAACACCAAGTCAGGCATATCTCTATCTCTCCCTGTGAGAAGCAACACAGAGCTAAGACGAAAAGGTGTTGTGACAGCAGTTTCTCCTTGCTGGGAATTTTCTTCCTCTTCAAGCACTGTTGCCCTCTCTGTTTGGTAAAACACAATGATCTGGGCAAGTCTTGACTGTTGGTTAATGGCAGAAGAAAGATGCTTTGAAGAGCCCTGAAGACGGGCAGGGCTTTTCCAGTTGCTAGTTTAGTTGGCCCCGGGAATTTGGATATTTCAAGTGACTGCTTCAGTTTTCCTTCCAAACTGTCAGACCCACAAGGAACGTTTCATCTGCAGCATCATGTGTATTTCACTCTGTGTTGGACCCCCTGGCTTCATGAAAACCAAAACCTGAAGCTCTGCAGCTCTCAGTGACTGTCTATCCCAGGCAGAAGGCAGGACATGCTGTGTCATGGCTCGTACTGCTGTGGTCCTCACAGCAGCCAAGAAGTTCTTGGCTGGACTATCATCTCCTGGGCTGGAGAGGAAGGCAAAGTCTCCCCAGATCCCTGCCAATCCGCCCTGGTGAGCGAGGTTGCTCCTCCGTCCCTCTCCTAGGATCAGTTAGCCTCTGAGCACCTGCCAAATGGTGGGGGGAAGCCCTGAGTTCACCTTTACGTCCTCTCCATGACATCATATTTCCCACTCGGGCTCGTTTCTTGCACTTCTGGCAGTTTTGGAGCATCTTTAGGAAAAGCAAAGCTTGCTCTTTCCCCTCCGCCACCCTCCACCACTGCCCAGTCAGTCGAGGATGCTGTCCATAGCAATACTCATCATTGTCAATACTGTCTTTGATGACTGAGTTCACTGGGGTCAATATGGTCAGAATTCACCCCAGAATATTTTACAGTGGTTCTTACAGATAAAATCAATCAATCCATGAGCGACTAATTACCAGCAAACGTGGGCTGGGCCTTCTGCATCCCACTGCGGGGTGAGATTGTGGGATAAATTAATTTTTTGTGTTTTTCTTGCCCCACCTTGTTCCCCCTCTACCTGCCCCGCCCCTTCAAACATTTGTATTTCCCATCCCAAGCCTTGGAAGGTGCCTCTAATGAGCCAGCTGGGCTCCATAAGCTCTTAAGCAGCTCTGGACATGTCCACGTCACAGAAGCCAACACTGTGATAGCGGAGGTGAGCAGGACAGATTTTCAGAGGAGCTCATCTTCCACCGAGATGCTCCAAGGCTTGGGCAGATGTTGGATTAGGTACTTATTATCCTCCTCCAGTTATAGCAACGCATAATCCAGGGATGATGCTTTTGACAGGCAGAGATGAGTGAGGGGACCCATCCCTCCTGCCACTAAGGCGCTTCCAGCAGCTCCGTAGACAGCCAGGCTCCCTGTCATCCATTAGAGATGCTACCCCAACTCTGCCCCAGGTTTAGGTTGTTTCTAGTGAGGTCCTCAAGGATCTGCACCTTTGCTGGTGCTGCTGGACCATTTCTCTAGCCTTCAGCTGGAGATAATAAGCCCATTTGACCCCTTATCAGATTTGTGAAAGGGTTTCCAGCAGGACCAGAGGGTTTCAAGCAGAGACAAACAGGAGGGACCATATCTAGGCACCTTTACCTCCCATCCCTGGGGACAGTGGCTTTGGGACATAGCAGCAGGCTAGTGGCTCCTCACATTTTTCCTCTAATGCAGCAACTGACTTGGCATTTTTGCATCTGTGTACTAATGAAGCAGTGATTAATTTCACTGGGCCACGCTGAGATCTTATTAAAGAGAGAGCAAGCACATCCCGAACCTGTCCCCGACTCCCTTAGAGCAGGGCTGGGCTCTCTCCTCTCCCCCCTCCTTGCTTTTCCACTTTGCCTTCTCTCTCCTACTAAATTAATCTCCATTGCTCCAAAGGTCTCTCTCGCACACACCGCTGACCCAAGCTCAAATTGATTTTTTTCCCTTACCCCTCACCCCCTGCTGTTTTCTGCCAGCAAAGCAGAGAGAGGATTTTTTTTTACTAGTATTATTTTTATTTTTTATTTTTTGAGGTGCTAAACTCCGACCTTCTGGGCTCTGGAAAAAAAAAATAATTTAGAAGTGAAAACTAATTATTTCAATGCAGGAACGTGGGTAAGGAGCCTGGAGGATGGGGGCCCTTTTATAGTGACTGCTTAAGGGGTGAAGTTACCAAGCCAGCTGCTGGGGTTTCATTCTTTCTTGGTTGCTCCCTGTCTGTCCCAGTTCACCTGTGGTTTGGGGCCATTTATTTCTTCTGGTTTTTGACAGATCAGGGCAGCAGCATCCTGTCTGTGGCTCTCAGAGGTTGTGATGGTCCTAGTTTTGGTAAGTCCTTCAAATTCTTCATCTTTGGAAGGACATGTGGTGATGACAACCAGGTTTTTGAACAGAGGAGCTGGGCAAGATGCTCTGAATTATAATGATGCTGTTTGCAGCGCCTTGGGAAAGAGTCTCCACCTCTCGTTAGTAAAGAGGGCCCTTGAAATTAGGTCATCAGCCTGGGAGCTGGGGATCTGCTTCGTGCCAGTCTAGGAGCTACCTGGGAGACGTTGCTGCCAAGACTCGGCACCATCTGCAATCCCGGTGCTGGTTGGTTTGTCGGCTCAGTGGAGCTTGTCTCTTACCACATCCCTTCTTAGCAACCCACTTCACTGGGGGCTTCTTGATGTGGCAGAGAGAGAAAAAAGTGCTTCTGAAAAGCTCCCTTCAAGCAGAGATGCTCAGAAACTGCCATTGAAATCTTGCTGAAAAAAAGGAGGCTACCTTGGCAAGTGCCTGCTTTTGATAAAGTTTTTCAGGTCTCTAGATAGAACCGGCAGTGGAAATATTTCCTGCAAGAGGAAACCAAAAGTTGGCATGTCTTTGTGACAAAGACATTTAAAGTTTTCTATAAAAGAAGAAATCTTCATGCTGGCGTGCGGCAGGATGGTGGGGATGAGAGCTGGTCAGTCTCCACTTTCAGTCCTCCACGTAGAGGAGAATTCATTAACCAAGGCAGCAAAACCTGCATGAAGGAGAAGGAAATATAATTCATAGCTCTGTTTAATAAGTATGTCTGAATTAAGCAAATAGTAGGTTCATGGTGTTAAAGAAAATCCACAGGACAGACAGCAGAAGAACTAGGTATGGGAAGGGGAGCTGCAATGGAGTGGTTACGATGTTCAGGGTGTTTCTGATGATTTAACGCCACCAGCAGCCTGAAGGGCATGGTTTTGCTTATGGGTCCAGAAAGCCCTTCAAGGGCCTCGTCCTGGTGCATTGGGGCACCTGAAATGCAGGGTGTCCCTGGAGCACTGGCCAAAAACTCCTTCACTGTCCTCGAGTGCATGCTGTTTGTTAAGAGCGGGTGCAGCCAAGTGGGTGTAGGGAGCAGGAGGAAAATCAAGAGGTGACTCTGATCCACTGGTCTCCACCTTGGGATTGAAGCACCAAGGAGTTTCGTCTCCTGGGAAGTTGGAAAGGGATAGATGGGGCTGCTCAGGTCACTCAGCTCAGCTTCTCCTGCCTTGCTTTGTCAGCATCTCCCCTACAAGCATGCTCCCATGAATTCCCCATCTCTCATGGGGTCAGGTGTAACACAGTGAGTGCTGGATCCTCCTCTCTCCTCTTCCTCTCACTCCTGAGCCTAGAGATGCTGCAGGAACATGTCCCATGGAGGAGCATGTGGGAGCTTTGCTTTAGCTCTGCACTGGGTAAGACACACCACTTGCATGGCAGGGTCTCTTCCCTCCATGCATAGCAGCCCCATAAGGAGTCTGCAGGTTGCTCCTGGACGTGCAGACAGGATGTTCTGGAGTCTGTTACATGCAATGAGAGGACTGTTCTCAGCCTTGCATAGGAAACGGTTGACTCACCTTGGCCAAAGAACAGAGGAAAATATGTGTCCATCCCTACTGGCCCTACTGTCCTTGTTTGAGCCCAAATCATGACACCCTACCACCCTACGGGGTCTTTCTTCTCGTTCCAGTCCCTGGACGAGGAGATGGTCATGCTCTCGGCAGATGCACTGAGGGCAGTGTTAGTTAAACCCCATCAAGTCCCAAGGGGTTTTGTGCAGGGTGAGGGTCATTCTGTTCTTCCTTGGTACAAGTGGGTCTGAAAAATGGGTGGAAAAGTTTGAAAGCCTGGTCTGATCATGCCACAGATGGGACCTCTGGAAGCAGCATCCCAGATCTCCGCAGCAAAACTCCACCCTGGCAGGGACAGGACGGTCAGGCTCCTTCCAAGGGTCAACCTGGTGTTGGATTTCAGCTTTGGGGCCCAGGTGGGGAAGCTGGCCCCAAAATGCCTCCGTACATGAGCGCAGCCAACACACCAAGTCAGCAGCTTGGGAACTGACTCCTCAGCAGCTTCTGGGGGACGTCTCAAGGACGATGATCCTGCAGAGGCCGCATGGGGCTGGGATGCTGGGATGTCACACACAGCGTGATGTGGCCAGTGTGTGGCAGGAGTGGAGGACAAGTGAGAATTGTGAGGAGTTTGGGGTGGACTTGTCCCTGAATCTGGTATAGGAGCAAATCTGGGATAGATAGATACTGGGTGACTGTGCGCTCTATAGTGTCTCAGGACCATCTGTCCATCAGACATTTTGCCTTCATGCTGAGGAGCACCTTGGTCACTGAATCACTGAATCACAGAATCAGGCAGTGAGAGATTCAGGACACCCCTTACCATGGTCATAAAGCAGGACTTCTGGGGCCAGCCCTGCATGGGGACAGCCCCTGCTCCAGGAACTCCCAGTGCTCTTGTAAAAATGGAGAGAGATGTGACCTTCAGGAGGGAGACAGAAGTGACGGACCCATAACACAGGGACTCTGAGGATCCACGGAGCATCATACACAGATCACTAGAGTCCCAGTCCTGGTGCACGGGCAGATGGAGAAAAAAAAGGCACCGCGTTGCTCCTAGGCAGCACTGATTTCCTTGACAGGAAGATCTGTCCTTTTGCTGAGCACTAAAGCTCTAGTGCCGTGATGTTATCAAAGACAAAGACAGTCCAACAGCAGAATGAGATTAGACTTTCTAAATATTGAAAACAGCCCAGATTCCAGTCTCCTTTCTAGACCCAAATTCAGCCAAAACAGGACTTTTCTTTCCCCCCACTGAAATATCATGGGAAAACATTTCCTGGTCCCCTTGGACACCCAGAAGAGATATTTACAGCTTCTCTATCCTTCTTCCTCCAAAGAGGTCTTATGTGGTCTGGAAAGGCTTTGCTCTTTGCATCCCACTGGAATCACCTCCCAGCTGCCTCCATCTTGCTGCAGCACATGAGCAAGTACAGAAAACCAGGGATAAGAAAAAGGAAGACACGGGAGCAGAATGGATGGGGTCAGCCATTCCCTGAGCTGTGTAAAGGTCCTTACTTGGTGCTGGAAGAAACCAGCTCCTTTCCCTATGGTTCTTTACTGTTGGCCCTTCACAGCCTCAAGGTCGGTGGTGTCAGAAAAGGGTTGAAGCATCGAGAAAGGAAATGCTTTGGGGGCTCATCTGCAGGGTGAAACAGATCCAGGTGGTTATGTTGTGTCCTCAGAGGCTGCTTGGGTTTCTTCTGCTTTGCTGTGCAAAACAGCCTGGTGTTGGATGGCAGGTGAAGGGAGAGGTGGTAGCTGGGGAGGATGTTTCCCAGCAGAGCTGCTGGGGTACATGTCCAGCTGCTGAGCAATATGGGGATGCAAATGCCTGTGTACTGCTGGCCCACAAATTAGGGGTCCAACATCCAGCAGGGGAGTTTGCAGGGCAGGATGGAGGTCAAGAGCCTCCTGTGAGGCATGGTGAAGCTGGAGGAGTGGGTGTCACGGTCAGTGGTTGAGGTGCATCAGGTCCTTTGGGATGTGTCCACATCACAGACACGTGTATCGGTGTAGGCAGTGTCCAGATCCCCTGGACTGGTGCAAAACCAGACACCTTTGCCAGAGCCTTCAGAGATGCTGGGAGATGGTAGGAAGACAGTCAGTCATGCAAGGTTAGAGCCAGCCCAGGCACTCCAGAGTGATGCTGTGATCCTGGCAAGATACAACGGTGTAGGCATGACTTTCTCTTGCCCATTTGCCCACGTCTCTGCTATGCGTTGAAGCCAGGGCTGCAGAGAGGCTGGGTGAGAGCACCTGGCTGATTGCCCCCACAGCATGTGAAGAACAGTGGGATTTTGGGGTGGCGGTCCCTAGGTGTCAAGGCAAGGCTTTCCCGTTCCTTAGCGGAGGGGCTTGGTTCGAGTCGATGGGATCCACTTAGATGCCTGCAGCATGTGCGGAAAGGAGAAACAAAAGGAAGAAAAAAAAACAACACACCCAACAACACGTTTACCCAGATGAAACATTTATATGCCCATTTGATCTTGGAAATGTAATTACTGCCGCTTGCCCATTGATCGCAGCGAGGCATATTGACCAGCCCCGGTACTTGTGGAGTCCTTATCTGACTCCACTAAGATACGTATCGCTGAGGCCAAGCCTGGAGCCAACTCTCTCCACGGCTTCAGCCCCTTACAGTAAGCCCACCTTGATGTGTGTCACCCTAGGGACAGCAAATGCCTTTTTGCTCTAAAAAAGGGTATTGTTTAGGATGTGGCATTGTTTTTCTGCCATCACCAGCTTGGTTCCCCTGGGGCCCAGATGGATTGAACCTGTACCTCTTTGGGACAGAGGGTCTGGGATGACACTTGCTGTGAAGCTGCTCAGCTGGAACCAGATCAGGACCTGGGGTGACGGAGAACAGCTGGTAAAGAGCATGGGGTGCCAAGCGGAGAAGCTGAGACCGCTGCACACCTGGGCTTTCCATCTGAGGAGAAGATGCCGAATGTTCTGGTCTCAAGGATTCAGGAAACACCAGCCTTCCTGAGGGCTGCCCATGTCCATATGGCGTCTGCAAATGCAGATGGGGATCCTATGCATGAGGATGGGTGTGGGAAGCTCTCTCATGGGCACCCGCACTTTTGGGGCAAGTGGAGGCATCACACCCCTATGTACCACCACCTCCCACCCACCACCAGTAGCTCTGTGGGGTTTATGCCCATTCTGCTGACCTGGTTGCATTTGCAGCTGCGTGTTGGCAGGGAGAGCAGCAAGCTCACATGAGCAGAAGGTGCTCGCTTCCCTCTGGACATACGGGTGCATCATTTCCCATGGGTTTAGGATGGAAAAACCCAGAGTGAATTCACAAAACTCCCCTGCCCCAAGGCAACCATCGCTTCTGCGCCGACCTGTATAAGCTCTCATCTGCCCAAAGGTGAATGCACACACACCCACCCACCCCCCATCCAACGTGTTTCCCACCCTCTGTGCAAAATCATGGTGCAATCATACACAGGGGAAACCCACTGCTTTCAGCCTCTCAAAACCCAAAATGGATCAGATCAGCCACTTTTTGCACCCCATTTATACCCCATTTATACAAGTGAAATAGTTTGCAAATTCAGTAAGAAGGGTGTGAAAAACTATGGGTTTTCTGGAAGTGGTGTTTTGTCTCCTTCATGTTCATTTTTCTTGAAATTCTCTGTGTTTTCAATGAGAAAATGAAAAAGCAAGCCTCAACTTCCAAGTTTTTGATAAATTGAAACACTTTTTGAAAAGGAACCACTTGGTTAGTTTTTAACAAACATACCTAAATAATGCCTTGAAGGGGTGAGTGGGATTTGGGTTTTTAAAGACCATCCAGCCACCACTTTTTTGGGAAATTTTTCATAAGTAATAAACTCTGTTTCCCAACTCCTTCTTCAGGTGGAGGTTTATGCAGGCTCCGGAAGGTTTTAATCTTTTTTTCCCCTTTCTCTTTTTTCTTTTAAAAAATAACAATCTTTTCATTTAATATTTCTGAAGGAAACCTACCGTTAATCTGTCCAAATACCACAAGTAAGGGCTGCCCGGTGTGTGGTAACAGCCATCTACCTTACAGCAATAATGCCGCAAATGGATCCCTGAGGGGAGGTGAAAAAACAGATATATTATCGGCCACGAATCCCTTTCAGCAGAGACGTAACTGTTTTACAACCAGGTAGGATTGTAGAGAAAAGGGGGGGGTGTCAAACTGGAAAGGGATGAGCATGGGGCTGAGCACATTGCTACTCCATAATTGGGGCAGGTGCCTGTGGGTTTTTGGGGTTGAAGGAATATGAGTGGTGGCACTGGCGTAGGGGGACACTGGGGGGGACACATTGCAGTCTCTTCTGGCTTAAATCCATGCAAATCTGGTCATTCCACAAAAATCCTTCCTGGTTTTCGCTAGTGAGTGCTGAGTTAAGCAGGGATGGGCACGAGGTAAAGACCCTGTGGGGAGGGCTCAGCTGGAGGATAACAAGAGTGGGGTTGCTACCGAGGAGAGGGCATGATGTTGGGGTTCATTTCCCAGCAGGGATTCCCAAAAAAGATCTTCTTCTGCTACTGGATGCTCTGGGAAACGGGGTTCGTTCCTACCCTGTGGCTCGATTGCAGGAAGGGGTTCTCTCCACTGGCCTTTGGTGGTGGTGCCACAGGACATGGAGTTGTGTGGGACATGCTCTGCAGATTCCTCTGGTGTCTGAAACCCTACATTTGCCCCCTCTGAAGCTGCTCCCAAAGCAAGGCAGCCTCATGAGGGGGCACATGGGGAGGTCTGAGGTTGTGCAGGTGTCTAGGACCATTCCTGGTCATCACCACCCCGTTGAGCTGGACCTCCCTGGTCTTGCACGCCCCGGTCATGAGCCTTGCATGGGCACTTTATGCTCTCAGGATTCAGAGGAATGAGGAAAGGGTTAAGAGCATTGAGGGCTGCTCAGGCCTCCCTGCTGTGGGGCTGGCAGCCCCCACCGTGGTCTCAGGGTGGAGAGGAGGGCTACGGGTTAAGGATACCCCAGGGAAGGCTGCCTCACACGCAGCCCATTTCTAAAGGCTTTTTCCAAGCTGTGCTTTATTTACCTGTTCAATATCAGAGAGCAATTCCCACTGCAGCCTTAACATTACACGCTACAAAGTGCTAACTCGGCGAAACACGGCTTCCTCTTAAAGGAGCACATGCTGTAACACCCTGCACCCCACCGGTGCGTGGGGCACCTGCACACCCACAAAAATGCCCCACAAGAGGCCCCACAGGCTGCGCAAGAGCATCTGCATATGGATTTGCACACGCAGCATCTTCCCGCGTGCACACAAATAGAAGGCCTTTTGCACGCTTGGAGATGAATGTCAGCCCCACGTGCACGCCCCCAGCAAAGCTCTGTTCATGGCATGTTACACGCATGCACTGTGCGCGCAGACACACACACACACATACACACACACAGAGCCGGAGGGGGATTTGCTCAGATGCTGCCTGGAATTTGCTCAGATGCTGCTGAATGGGGGCTCCAGCGTGCTCATCCTGTGCCCATCTGGCTCTGAACCTGTCCCTTGGAGGCTCTCCAGGGAGATATGGAAATAGGAGCCCACTGCAGCAATGGAGAGCGAGGGAAAAGGAGTTGAGAACACATGAAGGGGCAAGGAGATGCATCCCAGAGCTCGGTGTATTGTTATTACTCTTTTTTCAGTGGTGTCTGGGTGAGCTCCAGGAGAAAAGGGGCTGAGAAACCACTGCCAGGATTAGAAGACACTACAGGGTGGAGAGTCCTGTGCAGCACCTTGCCACCAGCAGTGTACCTGTGACCCACGAGGGAGAGACAAGTCTCAAAAGACCTTGCTCAAGCCTTGGCTGCTCCCTTGGGTACACCAGCCCCAGACCCCATGGACAGCCCAGGAGCCCTCGAGCCACCAGTGGGTCCCGTCTGTGGGGTGACACCCCTGTTCCTCCCCAGTCTACTCATTTGCACCACTCTTGACTGCAACGGCCGTGGCACTGGCTCATGTGAAATCACATCTCCATCTCCACTGTCAGCATCAGTCATATCCCAAGGTAGGGAGGATGATGGAGGCTCAGGGGACATCACAAACTGATGTCTCACTGCAGCCCCATCCCCAAACAAGTGCCACTCCCTGGGAACTGGGATATTATCCAGGGTTTTCTGGTACAGGGGAGGCCCTGGAGTACGCCCCCTGCCCACCAGTGACAGATGTGCTCATCTGCTGGCGGCTTGTGCTGCCAGTGGCTCTCCTCCTCATGCTGGGGTGATAAATGGATTTACCCTGCATGAAATTGCTGGCGGCAGCTTGGCCGATCCATCAGCTTCTCCTTGCTCACCAGTTTTAAGTTCCCCAGGTGAGCTTGGTATCCACAGCGCTTCCCCGAGACTTGGAAAGCCTGGGGACAGGGACAGGAACGGGAGGAGCTGGGATCCAGGGGAGCAGGGATATTCTGGTGGGGTTCACCCCGAGCACTCCCCAGGGTTTTGCATGTGGTTTCAGTGCATGCAAACCAGCCAGAAAGCATCTTCACATCCTTATTTTTAATTCCAGATTTTTAAGTTGAAACTCTACCGGATATCACCCCAGTTGTGTGATGGGTCTTGTCCCCTTGGAGAGCTTAATCCGAGGTGGGGTCAGCTCTGCCCTCCACCCCTGAGGCTGGCAGAGGGGTGGGGAGACAGACTGTGGGGTGGCGGAGGGGGATAGTGAGGCCAGGAGAAGGGGATGGGTCGGGGATCAGGCTGAGAAAGTGGCTCCCTGCCCTGAGCCTGCGTCCCTGCTTGTCAGAGCCCGACTCCGCGGAGCCCGAGGATTAATGCTTGTCCTTGCATTTCCGATGGAAACTCGTCTGCTCCGGAGGAGCCGGCTTGCCTGGTGTTTTTCCTGCTGAAGCCTGGATGCTGGGACAGGGAAAATCCTCCCTGGGAGGATGCTGCGAGACAATGGGGAAGGTGGTGGGGCTCCAACCAAACCTGGTCTTGGGTTGTCCTCGTGGCATGGGGCAGCAGCTATGGCTGTGAGTGCAGTGTGGATGTTGACCTGGATTTGGATGGGGACATTCATTCAAAGGGATGGGAAGGGTTGACAGCAGGGTTGAAACCTGCATCCACAACCGGGAGAAACATGAAATAGGTCAGGTCCTGCTAAACTGTGGATGCCCAAACCTCCCACCAGGGCTTGAAGGTATTATAAATACCTCCACCAAGGGGATGCGCTGATTTACTTCAATTGGTTTCAGCTGAGCTGAAACCTTTTCCCATCTCCTCTTACCTTAGGTGTGAATTCAGATGCCGCCTGCCAGGGCTGGGAGCCGTTTCTTTCTCACCTGCAGCAGCAGAAGGGAAGGAAGACAACAGACAGGACAAAAGGTAGATCACAGCTCAAGGACCAAGGATTTCACAAAGTCCCATCCCAGCTGTGAGCAAAGACTCTCCTGTTCCCTGTGGGTGAGGTTTAAGAGACCAACTGGGCTGCTCTGACAGCTCATGAGGAGCATCCTGGTGCCTCAGCAAGGGTGTCCCTGGTGAGGGGACGCCCAGGGTGCTGCACCCACGCAAGCATTGCTCTTTGCCACCGTCGCACAGTGTTGGGGCTCAATCAATAGCTGTGGATATAAAGAGCTGCAGCAGCAGCATCGGCGTGGGCTTGGGCAGGGTAATGGATGGGAAAAGCCAGTTCACCGAGAGGAAAGAAAAAAAAAAGAAAGAAAAAAAAATCAATGGGCAGGATTGAGATGACATCATATCGCCATTATTATATCATCAGCCCCGCGCTGCTGATTTATTGCTCGGGTAATCACTCTCCTTCCGTACCTGCTGACCTCAGCTCCGCGACTCCTGCCTTACTCACACCATAGAATCATAGAATTGCCTGGGTTGGAAGCAAACTTTCAGATCATTGAGTCCAACCATCAACCTAACTCTGACAAGAAAATATCACTAAACCATATCGCTAAGCACTACGTCTACCAGTCTTTTAAATACCTCCAGAGATGGTGCCTCAACCACTTCCCTGGACAGCCTGTTCCAATGCTTAATAACTCTTTCAGGTAATAACCAGAGCTCTCAAAAAGCAGCTCTGGGGTTAAAAAGCAGAGAGAGGGGCCATTATGAGCCCTGTGACATCCCTCTGGCCTCCTCGTCCTCTGCAAGTGTCCCCAGAGGGATGCGGGGAAAACAACACTGCTGGTTCTTCACTTATGTGCCTTTTTGCCAGGGCACGCCGGTGCATCCTTTGGGGATGAGCCTTTGCTCAAAGGCTTCTTGAGGCTGTGCTAGTCTCTGCCCTCTAATTATGTTTTCATTGTTTGCCTTTCTTGCTATGGAGGGAAACATGGAGAGGAGAGCCCAGACCCCTCTGAATGGCCAGATCTTCGGTGGGGGGAATCAAAAACCTTCTTTCAAATCTTCTGATACGTCATCTGTTATATCTGTCCTGGAACCGGGAGAGGAATTCAGCTTGTTGACTTTTCCAGGCTTCTTTTCCTGTGCCTTTCTGTTGGGTTTCAGGTGGAGATAACATCAGCACAGCACGACGCCTGCAGCATTTCACTGTGAACATGGAAGGGAAAAGGCCACGGTGACGATGCCAACCTCCAGCTACGGCATTCTCTTAAAGCACAGAAATAATCATGTTGGCCTCAGCCTGTTTTAAATAAAAGGCCACCAAAAAAAAAGTCAGGAGAAAGTAAACACTCCCCAAATCGAGTAATTAAGAAGTTCAAGTCTCTGTAGAAATATTAGCTTAGTAGCATTACACATGTATGGCAATTTTTAATGGCTGTTCAAGCAATTTAATATGCACTTTAATATATCTGCGTACTCCACACTATGGGGCCCGGGCAGGGAGGCTGATTTCGGCTCAGCAAGGATTAAATGATTCGGTTATATCGCATAAGCAGCTGAGGAAATGCCACCTCCCATCCCTCAAACTGGCGATTAGAGAAGATAAGGGGCAGGAGCAGACCCAGCCGTGCCACCTGACCCCACGTGCCTCAGTTTCCCTTCTCCTTCAACCAGATTTCTCCAAGGAAGCAACAGCACAAGAGATCTGGGGTCCGCATCCGAAGGGCCAAGACAACCAGACGTGGAAAAAGCCAAATTTTCACGCTGGGCTAAACTCAGTCCAAGCAAATCAGCCCTCCAGGGCCCTTGCAAGCCATTCAACCCTCCTCCTTGTTTTTCATGGAGCCCAGAAGCATCCTCCCAGCCCAACCAGTGGTTCCCACTGGGGGGGAACAGGCACTGAACCCCCCCAACCCTCCCAGTCCCGCCACCTGCTATTAATTTTTGAGCTTTGCCAGGCAGTGACTCACTGGTTTCACTCACATCCCGCTATAACCTGCTGCTTTCCCTCTGCTGCTGATTTTGTTGCCTCGTTAACAGTAAAAATAAAATTGCAGCAATCATGTTGGTTTTGGACTTATTCCCCACGAAGCCCCACGGCCTTTTTTATTGCTGTGCTCCCGCCGTGAGAGCAGCCCCCTCCCCGGTCTTGCGTTGAGCCGGAGTTCATTATCCCCAAAGCTCGGCACTCCAGGGCTGCAGCAGTGTTGAGGCCACACAATCTCATGACACCCGTCTCCCTCCCAGGCTGTGCAGCATCCAGATGTGTAGGGCTCAGCATTCAGCTCTGCTGGATTTGGTATCCAGCTGTGTCAGGCTCCGGATCCCTATGCAGAGCTCGGCATCCAGCTGTGCAGGATTCAGTATCCAGCTGTGGAAGCCTCCTGATCCCTGTATAGGACTCAGCACCCCCTACACAGAGCTCAGCACCAGGATGGGCAGAATCCAGATGTGCTAACTCAGTATCCAGCTGTGCAGGATTCAGTATCCAGCTGTGGAAGCCTCCCGATCCCTGCATAGGACTCAGCACCCACCCACGCAGAGCTCAGCACCAGGCTGGGCAGCATCCATATGTGCAGAACTCAGTATCCAGATGTGTTGGATTCACTATCCAGCTGTGCCAGGCTCTTCAGCCTGTGTGAGACTCAGCACCAGCCCACGCCCAGCTCAGAATCAGGCCCCATGACATCCAGATGTGCAGAGCTCGGCATCCAGCGGTGCCAGCATCATATCCAGCTGTGCAAGGCTCCGCATCCCGGTTTAGGACACATCACCAGCCTAGCACAGCTCAGCATCCAGCTGTGCAGCATCCAGCTGTGCAGAGCATCAGGGCACAGCATGCAGCTTTCAGGATCCAGCATCCAGCTGTGCAGGGCTCAGCACCGGGCTGCCGTGGGGCATCCTGGCCATGCAGGGGAACTGGCTTGGATGTGTGTTGGCCATTGCCACCAAGGCAGGAACTCAGGGAGATATGGAGACGATTTCCAGCCGGCGTCTGACAGCAGGGATTCGCTCCAGGGAAAGGGCAGGGAAAGTTTTGGCAGAATGGAAACGTTTCATCACTGAGATATCATCAAGCTGATCTCTTTCCTTGGGGATTTTTTTTTTTTTTTAATAAAACATTTCCAATGAGCATTTGTTTGCCTGAAAGAGTTACCCGTGTGTTATGGAGGGGGTTGCAGTTTGGTTTTCTTTCAAAAAGTTGTGTGTTTTATATTCCTGGATACTGTGGCATGTGAGGTGCTGTACGTCAATATACTTATTGACCCTAGTTGCAGCATCTGTGTGTCTCCTCTTGGCACTCTTCACAAGGGGTTAATGAGGGATGCAGGGGAGGCAGAAGGGACCTTTGAGACCCCTCCAACGTGTTGCCTGGGTGCCAACAGCCTTGGCCGGAGGTGGCCGATGCCACCACCCTGCCCTGCCGCACGGCTCCGGAGGCAGCAATTTCTCCGGGGCTTGGCAGCGCAAGGTCATGGACTCTCTGATTTTTAATTAATGTGATTGACTCGGTGCGTGTTGGGAAAGGGGAGGGCCGGGGACGGGAAATTGTCCCTTCGAGGGACAAACCCTGACAACCTTGTCATCCCCAATTAGCGGGTAATTACCTCAATGACGTACATCTTTATTAATCCAATTAATAGAGCGGGTGGCGTGACCTCGGCAGATCTGCTGACTCAGGGCTCGCCAGGAGGGGATGCAGGAAGAGGGTGGAGGAAGAAGTGAATTCCTCCTCTCCCGACCTCTCTTCTTCATCACTAATTAGAGTGGCTGTTCGCGAGCCCACATGCTGGCACGGTTCGAGCAGACAGGGATGTCTCCCAGCCTGATCCCAACTGTTTCCTCTTTTGTTCCTCCTTTCCCTATCTGCCATCCATCTGCTTTCTTGCCTGTTTGTCCCCTTAGTTACCCATCTTCCAACAGACCCTTCTCTGGGGAGAAATAACCCTATCTCAGGGTGTTTAGCCCCGAATGGGGGTGATCCAGGACATGGCGATATCTCTCAGTCTGGAGCGTTGGGTTCATCCTGCTCTAGGTGACCCTAGACTCAGGGTTGGACTAGATGATCTCCAGAGGTCCCTTCCAACTCTTACCATTCTGTGATTCTGTGATCCCTGGTGACTTCTTTAAAAAGGCTGCAAAAGTCTCAATGCACAGAGCTTCCCTGGATGGAGAAAAGCTCAGTGCTGGGTGACAGGATAGATGGAGAGATAGATGGATGGACAGATGGATCAATGGAAGGATAGAGAGGTGGATAGATATTTAGATAGACTGCTAGGTAGATAGATGGGTGGATGGATGGGTAGATAGGTGGATAGATGGACTGGTAGATAGATGAATGGATAGATGGATGGAGAGGTAGATAGATAGATGGATAGGCTGAATGATGGATAGGTAGATGGATGGAGAGATAGATGGATAAATAGGTAGGTAGGTGGATAGATAGCCTGATAGAGGTGCATTAATAGATGGGGGAATGGATGAATGGATATTGATGGGGCGGGGGTAAACAGATAGATGATGCCGATATGTATGTGCATGTACATGTGTTTGTATATGTATATATATATGTATATGGGACCAGGTGTCTAGGAATCCATGGGGATGGCTGGACAGACTGAGGAACTGCTGGAGGGCCATGTGCAGGTCGGACGTTTGGGGAAAGAGTCAGATCAATCCCCCAGACCATACCTGTGGCAAGGCCACAGCAGAGCAAATGCTGCCCAGTATGGATGGTGCTGCTGCCTGCACATGCTGATGGGCTTTGTGGACCACAGCCGCTTGTCCCGGCCGATTGTAAAGGGGACACCCTTGCAAAGCCAGAGGGGGGTGCCCCCTCTCATGCAAGGGACAGTCCCAGGGGGCTCCTACGTCCCCAGGGACACCGGCTGGGGTGGGATTTGCTGCTGGGCACTAACCAGGAAGGGCAGGAGCTGCAGAAGGTGGAGAGAGCTCTTTTTTTTTTTTTCATAGCTCTCTTGTGGAGCGACCTCTCCTTTGTCTTTCCCCACAGATGGAGCCTCAATTAAATTCGGAAATACATTTTTTAATAGGACTTTCACCTCAGCTCCCTCCCGGGCTATTAAAGCCATTATGGCAGAGTTAAGTAAAGAACTAGCAGCCAGGCAATAAGCTTGAGAGCCTCTGTTGCTGTCATCATATGTTTATGGCCCAGGCAATGTTTGCTTTATTAAAGATTCAGGAGCCATTTCCGAACGGCTCAGTTCTGTACTTCCCATTAAAGACCGGGCCCTGGTGAAGGAGGCCCTCCGTGACTGCAAGGAAGAAGAAGACGACTGCTCCCAAGATGGGGAAAAAAATAAGCTGAGTTTGTTGGGAGAGTCTCGGGGCATGGCAGGAGTTGCTCCATGGCAGGAGAGAAAGGGGGAAGAGGCAGAGCAGGGAGATGCACACCATAGCTCTGCGTTGCGTTTATTGCCCCTGGGTGCTGCAGAGAAGGGCCCTTCTATACGCTGCAGAGTTTATTTACCCCTGGTCTCCAGGCATCGGGCAGGACCCACAGCTCCTGGAGGGTCATGCAGGCTGCTGGCTTGGCTCAATGCAAAGGCAAATCCCTGCCTGGCCCAACCGCTGCATCCAACCATGCAGAGCGAGGTCCCACCAGCTGGGTTTGCTCCGAGCCATGAGGGATCCCCAGTGAGGACCAGGACCCTGAAAGTCCCTTTGCCCACAGCATGACCCCCATTGCCCTATGGCATGACCCTCTTGCCCTGTAGCATGTCTACCTTGCTCTATAGCACGACCCTCTTGCTCCATAGCACAACACCCGTGACCCACAGCATGACTCTTGTTCAATAGCATGACGCCATTTTGCTATAGCATGGTATCCTTGACCAATAGCATAGCCCCCTTGTTCCATAGCATGACATTCCTGCCTCCTAGCATGATCCTCTTGCCCCACAGCATGACCTTCCTTCATTGCAGCATGACCTCCTCACCCTATAGCACATCCGCCTTGCTCCATAACATGAACTTCCTTCGTCACAGCATGATCTCCTTGACCCGTAGCATGGCCATCTTGACCTCATTGTTTGGTGTAGACCCAGGCTGGCCTCCCAGTGCATCCCGCAGCCTGAAGAAGTCCTACATCCCTGGTCTGGCCTCAGTCTCCTATGTCAGGAGTGGAGTTTGTGTCATGATGGAAACTTGCTTATCTTTTCTTGCTGCCATTGCGAAGAGATTGTCAGAGGCAGGTCCTTGTATGGGGATGCAAATCCCAAAGTGGGGCAGCTTTGTACTCTGTCTAGGGTAAAAATTTAGCAGATTAAAATTAGGTACAGGGGGGCTGTGTGAAAGCTACCAGCTTAGAAAAGGTGACCCATAACCTCTCGGGACAAGTATTGGGGATGAATCCAGTTGAGTACCAGCACCCTTCCCAATCCTCTTTTGGACTACAGAGCACAGACCTTTCAGAAACACTCATGTCCTACAGGAAATAGGGCACAAGGGATCAAAGGAAGTCCCCTCTCCAACCCTGCCCTGCTGCCAGACCAGGGCCACCCTGGGCCAGGTCTGACCTGCTCCCACATGGGAGACACTTGACCCCGTGCATGGGAAGGTGGTGGAGCATTCCCAGGAACCACACAGGAATGGGGGTTGTCCACAGCCAACACTTTTGTCTCTGGTAGGAAGCAGCTGAGGATGACGGGCCCTAGGGACAGGCAGGTGCCTGGCAGGTCCCTGCTCGTGGCAGCTCACCTTCTCTCCCAGCAGCACTTTGCCCACTGGGCAGAGGCAAGAAGACTTGCTGTCGGGCAGCATCGAGGCAACTGCTAGAGCAAGACCTGACTTGGGCGTGAGCACGTAGATCGGTTTGCACAGAGTCACATGCATGGAGCTACGTGCATGGGGGTATGTAACAATGTGGGACTCGAGCACCATCCCACGCTGTGCTGGGGTGGCTTGGGGTGATGAAGGACTGGCCGGACTGTGGGGAGCAGGATTCAGCGTGTACCGACTCTGCCCTCTAGTGTAACGCTGCCAGCTTACACTTCCATCAGCTCCTGGACCTGCTGGTCTCTCCCCTGCAGCCCCCAGTGCCTTGACCTGAAGCCCAGCTTTGACCCACCCCACTTTGATGCCCTGGTGGCTTCACAGCCCTCCAGCACAGCCCCTTTCTTGTGACCTCCATGTCTGATGAGCCTCCCAGCACTGTTTGCTGCCATGAAGGCCATGCAGGAGGGCTTTAGCACCTCCAAGCTGCCAGGGAGCCAGGGCTAAGAGAGGACCTTCCAAACCTCAGAAGACCACCTTGGCAAAGCTCTTAGGCTCAGGCCAGGGGAACAAGACCCCCACTGAAGCCCCAGCAGGGCTTGAGGGCCACCTTGTAGGAGCAGGATGGGTGCTCCCAGTGCTCCCAGCATAATTTCGCCCTTTCCTTTACAGGATGGATGGAGTTTGCTACAATCTCAGGGTGGTCTATCCCAGAGGATGCTGCACTGCAGCACTTGGCTTTATTACTTGCACACTTCCCCCATAATGGCTTTGTAGGATTTATGGTTTTAAACTACTTTTTATGCCCTGCTTTGCCCTGCCCTGGTCTCCAAAGCACCCCAGGGACACCTCTACTCACCCTTGGGTGGCAGGGTGAGCTGAGGGATGCCAGCCTCGGTGGGCAGATGCAGGGTGCCGGTGCTGCGAGGAGTGGGTGCCTTGGACAGGGTGCTGCTGCCCTCCAGTGGGCTCAGGCTGGAAGGGAGGGTGGCAGTGGGCACCCCGCTCCACACCGAGCTCGGAGGGATAAGGTGGGACATGGGGCTGAGGATGACAAGGACCGGGGCTTTGAGCAGCCTGGTCTGGTGGGAGGTGTCCCTGCCCATGGCAGGGGGGTTGGAACTAGATGGTCTTTAAGGTCCCTTCCAACTTGAACCGTTCTGTGATTCTATGACAGCTTCCATGGAATGGAGTGAGCACTGGACAAGGGACCAGGCGGGCACAGCATGGCTCCTCCTCCTGGGAGCAGCAGAAATCCTGCTCTGCCCCATCCTTCTCCCAAGATGACCGCACCGATCTGCTCCTGGGCCCAGGACCCTTCGAAAGCAGCACCTGCTTTTGTGCCTGGTCCCGCTGATAAACTGCAAATTGAGTGTAGCAAGCAGGGAGAACACCTTGCACAGAGGCAGTGTCCCAGCACCAAATCACGGCAGAGCCACCAGCCCCGTAGCTGCTTTCCTTCTGTTGTCCCCAGGGACGGGTAGGAGCATTAATTTGTAGCCGGTGACAGCTCCAGAGGAGCCATTACGGGTTACAGCGCCAACGAGCCGTGAAGCGAGGAGGCAGGAGCACGGCTGCGGCTCCCGACGCTGCAGGTACCTTCTCCTCTTCTATTAAGAGAGCCGTTGTGTATCTAATGGAGGGGAAAATCAAAACACCTTCCCACCACGCTGGAAGGGCTGATATATGGGCCGGGAGATTTTTATTTTCGAGCGTGAAGCTCCGAGAGGAGGAAAATTCAACCTCAAAGGCAGGAAACAGGGCTGAACCCTTGTGGGTTTGCTGGGGTCTCCTTGATGGGGTTTTCCAGGATGGTGGGCACCACTGTTTTCTGTCTCAAGGGCCCTAGAGAACAACAAGGAATAAAAGTAAATCCTATTCGCACCTTCTTTCTGGTCCTAAGATGCCCCTAAGAGCTGCATTAACCGGTCCCAACCCAGGATGCCCAGACTGAGGAACGTTGCACATGGCCTCAGCTCCTGAGCCCACCTGGAGTTCCTCTCCACAGAGACCGAGGTCGGAGAGACCTCAAGTTCTGAGTGACTGCAAAGCTATTTTTTCAATGGTTCTTGTGCTTTCCACCCATGTTGACCCCCACCACCAGGATCCTACAGGACTCCCCCACCTCCTGGCCCAGATGGAGAAGACAAGCATGGAAAGATCCAGCTCCATAGTGACTTAGCAAGGAGGGAGGGAGCAGCAGGCTCTTGCTGATGGAGCACACCATCTCGTCTGAAAACATGTCGTCAGAGGGGGAGGTGATCCCGGCTCTGGAGTCACAAGTTTCCCACATCCACCGAACGTAGGTGGGAAAAGGATCTACTGCAGCAGAACAAGTTCCTGTGGGTGGCTTAAAAACTTTGGTATGGCTTTGAGGTTGGTGCTGGGTACAGGAGGTCTGACATCATACAAAAATACGTCCAAAAAAAAGGTCAGATGCCATTTTTCAGTAGATGGGAGAAAAAGAAGCTCCCCACCACCCTTTTATATATTAACCCAATGTTGAAAGCACTGACTTGGTTCATTCCCATCTAAGGAGGGTTAAACCCATCTCTGCGTCTCTGAAGAGGACTTTGTCTGTCTTTTCATCACCTGTTGGGTGCACAATCCCTGAGCCAGGGACTTGTCTGGCTGCCAGGACCCGTGGTACAGCCCCACAGCCGTGGGCTTGGTCACCCTCCCAGGATGACGGGGAGGTGGGGTCCAGTGAAACACAAACCCCCAGGAGAATATGGGGTGGGAAGTGGTCCCATGTCAAGGCTTTGCTCTTTACCAGCTACCAACGAGCTTCTCCAGCACAAGCGATACCTTCGTTCCCATTGATGTGGTCTTCAAAAACAAGGAGTTTGGAAACTCTTGTTGGAAAACCTCTTCAGAAACCCAAAACCAGCAGATCAAAACATGCTGTGTGAAGCAAAAATTACTTTCTTGAATGGTTTCCTTTTTTTTTGCAGGAGAAAAGCCCCCACAGGATCCAGCCTGAGCCCCGCTCCTCACCTCCCACTTCCATGAAATAACTCATGTGACAAAGCCACCACCTCCCATTACACCACGCTGGAGATGGAGATGATGGTTCACCAAGGGCTGTTGGGCTGATCTGGATGCTTAGAAGCTCCGTTTGCCTTGGATCAGGCTGTACAAGGCCAAATGATCTCTCCCAACCTCAACAACTCCAGATTTAGGTAAAAATAACCCAAAATCAAGCCATTTGTAAACCCAATGCAGGGCTTGCACCCCTCCAGGGCTGGTGCACCCAGTCCACCTGTGATTCACAAGGGAGACACATGCTGTGACGTGGTTTTGAATCAGTGCTTTTTAATCCATAAAAGGTGAGAGTCCATGTACAAATTAAAAAAAAAACAAAAAAACAAAAAAAAACCACACCAAAAAACCCAAAAAAAAACCACTGTTGTTAGGGAAACTCGCACAAAACACAACCCCTCCGCCAGCACCAACGGAGGAGTTGGGTGATGCGGGTGGCGACGTGACGTGCAGGCTCACCGCTTGTACACGCTTCTTCTAAATAAATACATCTCCAGCTCGGAGACGACCATGTCAGCAACACGTTTAGAATCGGGGGAAGATGCTGTCGGGATGCTTTCACGGCAAGGTGGACTTTTCTGTGAACCTACCCCCTTCCTTCCCACTCCCGCGCCAAGCAGCTGGCAAGATTACGTCAAAAACCTAACTGCACCAGATGGTCTGGTGGTGGCAGCCGGATCCATAATCCGGTCTGATGATGTCTCGGTCTACGGAGAGGCTTCTTGGTCAATAACGCTGAGTTAGAAGCCATCCTTTAGTTCTCCTTAAATAAAACGGGGGCCAAAAGCTTGGCAGGGGGGCAGAGCCACCTAGAAGAAGTCACAGTAAAACCCCGGGGCGGGGATGCTCGCGCGACGATATCCTGCTGCCGGCGCACGTTCACTTCATCAAACTACCGCTACAAATTTGTCACAACTTCAAAAGTACAAAAATACAATTGCATCTCTGAAAGGGTATTTTATACCTACCAAGATCATCCAAGCACTGAAGACCAGACAGCTCTTTAGCCTTCAGAAAAATAATGCACAAAGCAGAAATGGGGTTGAGAAAATTTTGCCAATATATCTAAGCACGTATTCGGAGTCTCCCAGCATTTCCAGTACAATTACCAAGATGCATGTATCCATCAGCCCAGCTCTGGTACGAGTGCTGACAGCACAGTGTTAGGATATTAGCAACGTGTGCAAGATCCAATACTAGCACAAATTTAGTAGTTTAATAATCTGGAGGAGCTATCTTCCTGGAATTTTAATCTCATACCAAGAAAAAAAAGCCCAAGGCTCTTAGCTATTAATCTACTCACATATTTAGGGCAATCCACCTCTACTGATTAAAAAAAGCGAGACAACAAATGCACGTTAAGTCTTTCCCTTTTCTTCCAAAGAAGCAGGCTGTGCAGCTGGGCTGTATTTGCTGGGTGTCCATTAAAAAAAAAAAAAAAAAAAAAAAACAACCAAAAGCACTAAAAAAAACCCCAGTCAAACCTGTCCTAATTGGTACTGCGACAGAGATGCACAGCCCAGTGCTGCCTGGGCAGGTCTACGCTGGACCCCATGATGGGGTCACTACGAGTCATCGATGCCCACGCTATCCCCCCTCCCGAAAAAGGGGAGCAGAAGGGTGACCTCCTGCTGGAGCTGCTGAACGATTCGGCTCTGCCAGCAGCTCTCGGTGAGCAGCGGCAGTGGTGCCATTTTCTACCTTGCAGAGAAAGCTTAGGAGACGCTAAAGAAGGTTACAGCTTTTGCTTTAATGGCTGGGGCTTGGTTTGGCCACTCCTCACACTGAGCAGAAGACACAAACCAGTCCCTGCGTTATACCGAAGCACAGCTTCCCCCCGACCCCTTAAGAGCAAAAACAAAAAAAATATTTAAAAATTAAGACTAAATCAGTGTTTCCCCATGTTGCTTAGCTGAGGATCATTTAACGCAGGAGGTGGGAGATGGAGGAGTCCGGTCCTGTGCATCGCTCGCCTCTTTGGAGAGGATCCGACCAGCGGCGCATCCCCGGGGCGCGGGGTTCCTGGCAGCACCGACACCAGTACAACCCGGACAGGCCACCGGTGCTTGCGAGGGTTCATGGGCAGCCAGCCCCGGGGCTTGCAGGACACAACCTAGCCCGGTGGCTGCTTCAGTACATGGCCTCGTTGTCTCTCACCGTGGTGAAGGGGACGCCGTAGGTGCTCTTCTTGCTCCGCTTGCTCTTCTTGCTCCAGACCAGCAGTGTGCTGGCGCTCTTGCTGTTCATCAGGCTCTTTCGACTGTTCTCCTTGTTGCTCTTCTGCAGCCCACTGCCCGAGGACATCGCTGCCGCCTTCTTGTCCGCCTGTTTGGGAAGGGGAACAGAGAGAGGGATGAAGCCAGGGCAGCACCTGAGCTGCAGATACGATGCCCATCTTCAGCCCTACACCTCCAGCCTGGGAGGAAGACTCTGGGGAACCTATTCTTGGTTTCCCACCTAAGGCTTGGGACGTGACTTACGGCTTTCGGTCCCTCTGAGCCCTGCAGGGTTATCACACCGATCTCCACTCCTTCTTCCCCAGTGCTCTTCAGCAGCTGCACCACCTCGGCATGCTTGGACCACTTGCAGTCCTTGCCGTTCACCGAGATGATGTAGTCTCCCTCCTTCAGGCCGGCTTCCTGTGGAGGAAGAGAGAAGATGTCTGTGTTTGAGTTCATGGATGCTGATGCACGAGGTCTTCTCAGTGTCCAATCCACCCCAAAGGTCCCAATCCTGCAGAGATCCGGACCACAGGGTGTCCACCCTCTACCTACAGCACAGCACAGCCAATGCCTTCATCATCCTGAAGATTTTACATCTGCTTTGCAGCGTGCACAGAAAAGTGGGATGCTCTACAGACTAAGGATTTCCTCTGCAGCTGCTGGACACGGCCACACTTGACATCTAGCATGCTCTAAACTCCCCGCCCATCGGCTTTTTCCATCCATCTCTGACCCTTCGATAAAGGTTAAACACTGTAGGTCTCCAGAAAAACATATAAAAAATATTGCCTGCAAGCCTTGATCCCCGAGAAAACAGAGCAGGGTCCGCAAGGTTCTTTGCGTGCCTTTCATCCATCACGGCATCAAGGCTCTTGATATGCTTGAAGGAAAGAACGTGCCAGCTCGGGGCTGTGGGGACAGCATTGGAGCTAGGAACAACTCAGCCTGGACATGCCGGACCCACTGCAATGGAGGTTTAGAAACTTGTCCACGCGTGGCTACCCGCATTTCGGCGTCTGTCTGGAGACCAATCCCACCCCAGATGAGACCAATGAATGTTAGTAGCCTAAGGGAGACAACTGTGGTCCAGATATGCACCATATGTGGCCTTTAAGAAGATTTTAGTCTCCCAAAAAGGGATGTGATCCTGCTGCTAAGGAGCGTGTTGTTACAGAGACGCTGAGCTCTGGATGGCAGGGTTGATGCTGAGGGAGCGGGGAGACCTTTCGGGTGTCCCACCAGGATGGTCTAGCAAGCTTCTGCTGGAAAACAAAATTGCCCCTGATCCATCAGAAAGCCCATACAGTGAGTTTTCACTGAGATAACTCGCGTTTCCGACTTGCCATCTTGTTCCATCCACCGTCACGTCCCAAAATGGGGGAGAAGGGAGCTGGCTGGCTGCTTGCCAACGAGAGGCTGCCAGCAGTTAAAAACTGAGGTAACATCCATATTTTTTGCCTTAGCTGTCTCCTAAAAATAAATAAATCTCAATTCTTTCATGACACTCATCTGCAAGCCCCAGGCTGAGATCCGGCAGAGATGAGTCTCCACCTGAGCACACCGATATAGTTACCAACTGAGTGTTAAGATCTAAAACCGCCTGGCACCCCTCAAGGCAACCCCTCACACCTCACTTCCAGCATCCCCACGGGGACCACAAGAGCCGGGGGTACTCACAGCAGCGCAGCCCCCCGGGATGACACCAGCAATGAGGACGGGGGAGTCTCCTCGCAGCGTGAACCCAAAACCGTTCTCTCCTCTCATCAGGTGGACTCTCCGCACTGGGTACCACTTGTTTTTGGCCGAGAAAACTGAAAGGGGTCCCTGGGGGGAAGGTGGAAACACGGAAAGCACCTTTCGGTGCAAGAACAACTCCCTGGGGACATGCAACCTTGCAAAACACCCACTGATGGGGAGGAGGCAGAGCAAGAAAGTCTTTTGCATTTCTTTAAAGATGTGATTTTGAGCCTGACCAGTGTTTTACCCTGCCTGCATGCCCAAAAATGCCAATTTATGCACTACAAAGCTAGAGGTGCTTAAAAGTCCACATCAGCCGCTGGCTATATGAGCAGCAGCCGCAGTCTCGTGAGGGCTGGGAAGGACTTTGTGAGGTCTTTGGTCTAACCCTCTGCCCAGCGCTTAGGTCTGGACATCCTCCTTGCACTGCCCTGCTCCTGCAAGGCAGGAGGAGGTCTCGGTACAATCAGCGAGCTGGAATCAGTTTAGACACTATAATCCTGGAGCAAATGGAACAGAAAGCTCTGGTGGGCAGAGCTGCCTCCTTAATTCCCCCCTTCAGGAAAAAATAAAACAACCCATCACCCAAGGAGGGACGGTGAGGGTTGAGGTTTGTCACCGCTGCCTGGCTCTGGGGGATGCAGCCCGGCTGGGGTGGTCCAGCAGCAGGGTGCGAGGTGGTGGGCAGGGTCTTCTGGTTCAAATCCCCCCCAGTCTTTCCTATTTTCATGTCTTTTTCCTACTTTTCTTTTCCCTCAGGAGCCCGATATACCTGCCTGCCCTGGGGCTGTTTAAAAGCAGAGATGCCCAACCTCTCCCTGGGGTGCTACGCAGCCCTAGGGGTGTCTGGGGGACAGGGACAGCACAGCCAGGTCCCACAGCCGCCCCAAAGCTCAGTCCTGCTCCCCGGGACCCTGTAAACCTAAAGAGGGTAGAGATAAAGGTCTGGTGGGATTTTCCTGTTGCCTCTCAGCTGGCACCATCCTGCTCTGCTCCCCTAAAAAGCTTCCTCTAAAGGGTCCCTTCAGTCCTTCCTGGGTAAAGCCCACCTGAAATGCCTGTGCCCGCTCTCCCATGCACTGGAGGAGCTTCACGACTCATTTAGGTCTTGCAGAGACAGATCTGCGTCCTCCCACCCTTCCTCCTGCACAGGTCCCTGCCTGCGAGGAGGTGGCTCATCCTCCTTGGAAAACCGCCTGTGAGCACAGCGGCTGCACCGAGAGAGGGAGAAGATGCTATGGGGAGGAAGGAAACGAGGCAAGCAGAGCATGCAGGGGAGGAGGAGATGTCTGCTCCCTTGGGGCAACCTCCATCCCATAGCTGTACGTACCAGCCTGTGGAAGAGGTCGGTCACCTTCACCTGGGAGAAGTTGGGGGATTTTATCTCTGGTTTCTGGAGCGTTTTGGCTAGCGGTAGGGAGAGAAAAGCACATACGCCAGGGTCAGGTAGTCGCAGCAGCCGCTGCCTCTACATCTTGCCCCCCGAGAGGGGATGATGGTGTGACCCATAAGAGCTGGGACCTGCTCAGGCAGTTGCCAGACACGCAGCCTGGAGCCCCCACTCCCACCCATCATGCTCCACCACCGTGCCGTGAGCTCTGGTTCACAGTGACATGCCACAAACTCACTGTGGAGTTTGCCCACCCCATGCAACCTGCCACAAACCCCCTCCCCAGCTGCACCCCCAAAGAAACACTTACGGTGAATGTCCGGGGCATCTCCTGTTTCAAAGAAGTCCTCCTCGTGGTCGATTTCCGAATATTTGCTCAGCGAGCGTTTGTGGGCGAAGGAGAGGACCTCCTGGAGGATATCCATCTTCCGCAGGATCTTGCACAAGCCGTGGATCCTCATGGCTTCCTCGTGCTTCATGATGGCTTTCTTCAGATGAGCTTTGCCTGCAAGGGAGCAGAGAGATCGCAGCCCGAGCAGAGCGGAGCAGCCCCGCCGCTGTTCCCTCTCCGCTCGCTCGGCTGCCCACGGATGACAGCAGCCTCCGCGGCTGTGTCACCCGACGTGACTCAGGGACAGCCCAGTCACGTTTGCAGCCTGCCAGGCATTCAACGTGCACTAAATGGAGTAGGTCCCAGCCGTCAGCTCGACTCCCTGATGTAGGGCTGGGAAGGGACCTTGAAGGGTGACCTACTTCACTCCCCCGGCGCCGGCGACAGAACTGGCAGATGTTCCCAAAAACCGCCGGCAAAGGAGCTGCCACCACGTTGCACCGCCCCCGAAGTCCCTCCTAATGCTTAACCTCAATCTCCTCCACAAATTAACTTCTCTCCATTGCCTTGTGGCCCCACGGGGGGGGACACAGAGGACAATTGAGCCCGGTCCTCCTGGTGACAGCCTTTTAGCTTCAGGAAGATGCAACACATCTCCCTCTTTTCTAGGCTAAGCAAAGCCTTCTCCTTGCCCTCCAGGTCCTGCTGTCCACCCTCTTTGGCATCTGCTCTTGCTTTGTTCATCTCAACTTGCCTTCAACGTGTTTCCATCCTTGGGAAAACGGAGCGGCCGAAAAATGGCCAGAAGAGACGAAATCACGATAACCCACGGATATCAATGCAAACATCTCCTTTGCGAGAGACTGCAACCAAGATACCCGTATCCAGTGCTAAACTACCAAAAAAGCGCTATATATATATCTGTATATACACGCACACACGTATCATAGAAACACGTGTGCCTGTAGCATTTCCAGTTTTAGGACACACGGTGGCAACATAACCCAGGGAGATGGTTGGAATTTGCTTCAGGCTTATGAAGACCACAGCCAGTGGCCTGAAGACCTTTGCTTTCCCCCATGACAAGTCACAATCGAGGAAATATCGAGGCTGGAGGGAAACCAGAGAGGAAGAGACTCTCCAAAATAATTGTATCAAATGCAATCAATCATATTTTATCAAAGCACTCACAGCCAGCTCCATCCATGGGCAAGAAAGCAACTATGTTTTATTGAATATTATCGACTCCTGCTATTTTCAAGAGATCACTGGGAATAGAGGTTTAGCATGGAAGTTGTGCAAGCTTTTGGCTCCACTCTGTTGAAGGTGGTGGAATATACCATGTCTGATAAAACGTAATAAGACTAGGAGACAAGGGAAGGGGGGAAAAAATATCCTTTCGGGAAGATGGTTTTAATGCTGCAAGTTTCTTCTTTTCCTGTAACCAAAACCAGAGCTGAAGCTGGCATCTGCGCACTCATTTTTCACCAGCGGACATTGAACGGAGCCCGTTCACCCCAAGAAGAGCAGGCAGAGCTGAGAGCTGGGTTGACGCAAATCGGGAAACCAGATGACAGCAGCTGAGGGTGTCGGGGTGGTGTTACCATAACACTCTGGTTTGGGGGGTTCATGTAAGGAAGCATGCACGTCCTCCATCCCCAGCAGTGAAATCTGGCTGAGCAGCCAGAAGGACTTTGCTGGGGCTGGCGACGTGACAAACTCATTCCTGGTGGGACCTGTCTCCTTTCACACGTGTGCAATGAAGGGAAAGAACACCAGGAGACAGCTCATGGGGCAGGCAAACAGGAGACAACACCCCAAAATCAGGGCGCTGAGCTTGCTCTTGTTGCAGCCTTGTTGGGGAGGGGCTGCCAAAACATGACTTCAGCTGAATAAGCAACACTCTGTTTTAACCCTGAAGCTGAAAATCCGCATGGGAGGAAGCTCTCGTCTCCCAAGCCTTTTGATGCAGCTAAAAAAGCCACCCCCTGGCATCTGCTGCGTCTTCTTGTCATTGAGCCAAGACAGCAGCAAGCCCAAGCCAAGGAGCTTCCAGGACCTCTGTGTCCCTACGGATTTCTCCATGCTGAATTAGATGACATTACCTGACGCAGGACACCTCGGTGTCTGAGGTTTTACTCAGCTGGACAGGTAGATGCAAGCACCATGAGTTGGTCCTTGACACCCTAATAGGGAACTGTGACACTCTCCTGCCTTCCCAGGAGAGGTTCTTTCCAATGAAAGTCCCAAAAAAGGTGTCTTTGCATGGAGGGATCCCCCAACAGCTCATCACATTCCTTTGTGGAGACCATGCCTACATGGGTAGGGTTATGATGGGGCTCCCTGCCTGTGCATTGAGGTTTCATTGCAAGAACCAGGGGCTTTGCCCCCATGGATGCACTTACCCAGCTTTCTCCTCTCCTCAGGGTCCTGCAGCAGGATGCGGAGAGATGGTCCATCTGGCATGGTGACATGGAACTGGATAAAAGCCTTCTCCTGCTCTGGCAGTTCAGCATCAGATGCCGCTGTGTGAAAACATTGGGTGGGGATGGGCTTAGAGAGAAGTCAGGGTGCTGCTTGGCCACATGGACCCCCAACAGTGGTGGGGACAAGGGGACCAGGAAGCCACATCCATGCTCATGTGGCCCTGATAACTTCAGCAGCAGCTTCCTCTCACCCAACCACAGCCTGCAACGACCACCAAGCCATCACTGATGGGGAGGGACGAGTTATCACATTCAAGGCTCTACCAGGCTTTGAAACCATGTGCAGAATTTGTCCAGTGCACAGCACAAGTATCTGGCTCTTTTGCCTCCTTCCCTCCTTTGCTCTGGTCTGGAAGTAGGATTGGAAATCAAGAACCTCTCTGAAGGTTAGTGACACAGACCCAAGTCAGACAACAACTAAAGCACAAGAACTGGGCAGATTAAAGTGTAATTTGGGACCTGAGTCCTCCTTGCTGTGCCTGGGACCCCTGCATGGGCAGAGAACTGGTGGTGCAACCGTGGGGGTCCTTCAATGGAGAAACTGAGATGAATACAGCTTGCACAGTCTTGCACAGCTTGGAGCAAGCACTGTGCTGGCGTGATTTGTTGGTACGTGTGATTTTTATACCCTTATATCCAACCAAAGCTATTCCTAATCCCCTTTGGTTTACAGAGAGCTCAGGGGTGCATGGAACCTCCTCTCCTGGGCACAGGGTGCAATAGCCTAGAGGGCTCCAGGGAACCTTGTAGACTTGCTGGTCCAGATGGAAGGAAATTCCAAAGCCTGGTGAGCACACCCAGCATAGGCACCCAGTGGTCTGGAAACCAGCAGCTCCAGGGCTGGCTCTCCCCATGCCAACCCCCTCCATGCCAGCATCCCTGGGGGGATTAAACTGCAGCGTAAGGAGTTTATTGCCGGCTGGTTATGGAAGCAAAATATTTGTTATTCTGAACAAGGGGGTCAGGGTACGCCTGGAGAGGCAGCGAGTGGGCACGTGAAATCTCAACAGCGTGGTCTAGATGGAGCGGAAAAAAAACAACCTAAACCCCCAAATTAGGGATCTTCTGCAGATTTGCATTTCCCCCAGCACCTAAGGTTACTAGGACAGGCAAACAGCCTAAAAATTTTAGGGGAGAGGTTTGCCCTGTACCTTGCAACCCCATGCAAACCCAGCCCCATCACCATCCTCTGCTGTTTCTGTGTGCTCCAGCCCCACAGCACCTCACTCTCTCCCATCTCTGCCCCAGCAGCTCTTCTCCTTGCTCAATCCTGCTTCTGCAACGCCCACATGGCACAAGCCTGACAGCAAGATTTTCGGCAGGTTCCGGAGCGGGGGAGGATGCTGGGACAGTCTGGCAGCCATCGCCGTCACTGGCACGGCACTGCTTTCGGCAGCCATCCCCCAAAAAGTCCCTCAGCCTGTCCTCAGCCACGCCAGCAAGTGATGGGTCAGCACCACAGGTCACAGCGTGCATCGCCTGCCTGCCCTCAGATCCTCTGCCTGACCCGATATCTTTTGTCGGTGATGGCACAGATGGAGATCATGGGTTGCATCCCACGTCCACGCTCCAGCTGGCTCCCCAGAACCGTGTAAGCCCGGCTCCGGCACAGCCATGTGTGCCCTGCTACCAGCACCCCACCACCCTGGGATGCTCAGAGCAGCTGGCCACGAGGCTGGCAATTAAATTTGAGTAGCCCAGACCAGTTTATCCTGGGTTTTTCTGGTTTGATTTTTATTTTTATTTTTTGAACCCCTCGCTGACCAGCCACATGGACCGGGGTGCCTCGGGAAGATCCCCGGCCAAGGACACCAAAACATGAGTGGTCAGCAGGCAGCTGACCTCCCCACTTACCCACCCAGCCCCAAAAGGGACAGTAGGTGACATCTCTACAGTCCCTTTTTGCTCACCTTCTTGGAAAGACTTTGCAAACCAGAAATATACGAGAAATCTGCCCTGTGCATGAATTGCTGAGTAAATAAGTGAGATCAACAGCTCAGAGGATCCCAAAAACTTTAGGTTTTGTATCCCTTTACCCTGTGCATGTGTCCCTTCACCTCTTTTTTTTCATTCCCTCCCAAACACCAGGCTACTATGTGGAGCTATCACTTGGCTGAGCAGAGAGCTGCTTCCAAGCTCTAACACTCACCAGGGCAGTCGCAGAGAGCAATGGCAGCGAAGTAGTGGGAGAGGGCTTTGAAATGCTCCGACTTGACATGGACCATGGTGGTCCAAGAAAAGGGAACGTAATCCTTCACGTGGGCCTGGGTCATCGTCTGGTGCACCAATGAGTAGACTTCTTCCACCTGTGGGGCATCAAGAGACAAGCTGCTAAGCCATGGGTTATGATGTTGGACATCCATCAGGAGACAGTGACAGCAGGCTATCCTCTCCTGGGGGGTTCTGATGACCACAGAAGGAGCCTCTCCAGTGGTGGTAGCCCCACCAAGTCCTCTCCTCCCTGAGGTGCTCACCCTTGCTGCCTCCTGGGCAAGCTGCAGTCGGGAGAGGAAGTCGTGCTGAGTGCGCAGCAAGGTCATCTTCTCAAAGACGCACTCCTGGACCTGGGCAACCATCAATCGCACCAGCATGTTCAAGGAGGCGGCGCTCATATCCAGGCTGGGAGCATTGGAGAAGTTTTCCTTCAAGTAGTTAAAGGCACCTGTGTGAGGGAGAAGCTCTTGGTAGCAGCCGGGCTTGTACGCAGGAGGGTTAGGCTTTCTGACCATGAAGGTTTCCCCACCAGCGGCGCAGGAGGAGAATAGCCGCCAATGCAGCTCACACATCAAACTTCTCACCATAACCAGTGGGTAACAAGATCAGGGGTCCCTCCCTTGCTATCTAAACTATCCTTGTGCCCACAGCTTTCTTCTCCAAAGCCCTGGGTGATCACAGTCCCAGGGTCCCTTTTTTGGCAGCTGCTCGCAGACGGACCAGCATCTCATCTCTCCCCAGCTGGGACATCCCTACTGCCATGTGGCAAAAGACAGCCCTTTGGGTGGCTGTTGGGTCATCCCAGCTTCTCTTCATAACTGACAGAAGCAGTGTGGGGCCAACTTGTGCTTGTTTCATGGTCCCTTGGAGATGCCCCAGACCCATCCCTCTTTGCACAACTGCTCCCTTTCCCTCTTGTACTCATGAGGATTATTCACACCCTGTGGAAATGCTGCCTGCATGCCCATGTGGAGCTGGAGAAGGGAGGAACCCACGTACCGGCCGCCTTCTGAAAGGCATCGATGGCCTGGTTGAGCCCTGGCAGGGATGTGCGGTCCTGCCGCGCTCCAATCTGGGTGTGCAGGGCTCCGATGTTGAAGAGCACGCTGCCCTTCTCGAAGGCCAGCGCTCGCTGGTGGGACGGGACTCCCGTCAGGGAGTCGTACCTGGGGAAGGGAAGAGTCAACGGTTGCCCATCCCCGAATTCTCGCCCATGGATGGAGGAGGAGCCTGAAGGTTTTCAGCACTCTGCGTGGGCTCACAGCCACTGTTCCCACCACGGCTCATCCCCGTGGGGCACACACTTTCCGCTGCCTCCCCTAACCAACTCGTGCAGGGCAACAGCAAGCCCAGAGCAAAGGGAAAACCCAGCTCCCCGCATCCACCAGTGCCAGCTTTGCTGCCGAGGCAGCGATCCCATCATGGAGGCTTGGCTCTGGCTCCCTCCCCACTCGTGATGCCGCAGATGGGATGGGGAAAGCTGCACCAACCAGTGGAAGAAGACACCCAGGCTTTTGGTGGGAGGGAAGAAACGGCTGTCAAGGAAGTAGAGCTGGTTGTAATATTCCATCAAGAGCTCGAGCCCAGCTTCGTTGCGGCTTGGGGTGCGCATCGCCTGTGGGGATGGGAGAGGAGACACGTGGGTGAGAAGAGAGGGGAGGAAATGGGAAGGAAATGTCACATTTATGGAGCTGCACATGCTGGCCAGCCCAGGGGAGAGAAACTCCACTTGAGTTATTAGATCAATAGGATAAGATCAATATGATCAATAGGATTAGATCAATAGTGGAGGAGAGGCTGTGCAGTAGCAGGAAGCAGCCCCTCAGCACAGGTTCAGCTGTGGAAAGGGTCAGGGAGGCACCAATTCCGTGCTGGGGCACCCAAATCCAGAGCCAGCAGCCTGGGAACCATCCTGATGGCAACACTTGCCTAAATCAAGCTGGGATCATTACTTTTTTAAGAGAGAAACTCATGCAAAGTCTGCTGAAATAAATGCTAGGGAAGAAATAGGATTTTTTTCTCTTAATAAAAAAGCCCTTGAGCTTTTGACCTGACACAGGGAGGATGGTCAGAGCTCTCCTAATGCCTACTTTTAACTACAGGGCTTTTCCCAGCTTCTGACTTTGCAGGGGTCCTCTCCAACAGCCTGAAGAGAAGGATCAGGCCCTTCACAAGGGCTTGAGCAAGCCTCTTTCTTTCCGCTCTCCCAGATCAAAGCTTCACGGCAAGGCAAAACTTGAAGTTACTTATGAAAGCTGTTTCACAGGAGAGGAGAAAATTCACTTTTACTGGATTGCTTTGTATTTCCTCTTTTCCAAGCGCTAGCTGGAGAGAGAGCAGTCATTTAGCCTCACTGGGGGTGAACTAATATTCATAAACCAGTAATGGATTGCATTATAACTTTTATTGCTGTTCAGTTCTAGGTTAGTGCAGCGTTAAAGGATGGGGAAAGAAAACAACTACTGAATGGTCTGTAATATTTTGTCACCTAAGAACCAAGCACTGAGGAGCTCTAGTGTGGGAATCCTTCACCCCAAGACACAAAGGTAAGGATGCAGTTTGGAGAAAGGCTGGGGGGACCCTGGAACAAAACGGGGCACCTCCAGAGAGCATTTATGGACAAGCCAAAGCAAGACTTTGCAACTCAAGGGACACTGACCTGCCGTAGCTCCATGAACTCTTTGATTTCCTTTTCATACAAGACGCCCTCCTCTCCATAGTGTTCACTGATGAGATCCTGGATGGAGAAACAACAGGCAAAAAAAGCCCTGAGTCACCCTTGGAAATAGATATTCAAGATTTAAAGGATGACTTTGGGCAATTCTGTATAGAGAATTTGCAAGCTCTCTCTGCAAGGAAACCTGTGCCAGGGAAAGCCATCTCCTCCCCTGCTTGGCTCTTGCTCTCCAGACTCTCCAGACCCTCATCTCCCACTTTGCCATGTTTTAAGTCCAGCTCCTCACCATAAATCCAGTTTTTTGCAACTGTTCTAAAATAGAAAACGTTCTGCAGCTGCTGCAGCGCCTCCTCTACAGCACCCAACCGTACCCAAAGTACACGGTCACTCCCCTCCATCGTCTTACATTGCATCAAGTGCGCGAAACCCCAACACTCACCTTCAGCGGTACCAGCAAGTCCAGCTCCTTCGTCTCCTTCAGGCCCAAAGGGATCATGGGGACGCTGATGGACTCGCTGAAAGAAGACAGCAACCTATTTGGTGGTTGGTTTGAAAGCCTTGGGGGGACTAAAATGAAGCAGCTCTTTGCCCTGGGCTTCTGCTGCTCCTATTAAAGCGTAAAACTAGAAGAGGACCTGACTCTGCACAGCAACGTTCATATTATGTCAACATAAATTACCAATGTTTTGTTTGGAATGGCAGTGCAGAAGCAGAGGTGTGCAGAAAATAGAATATATTTTTCATATCATATATTTCATATACAATATGAAAAGAACGTGAAATCATCACCCTTATTCATCCAGCTTCTGCTTTTCTCTCCGTAACAAGTACAATAGTGCCCAAATCAACTTCAACAACGAAGCTGCTTTAATTACCAGCCCTCGGGAACCGGGCGTGATGAGAGCACAGGTCATGGATTCACCCACTTCTACATGCTAATCTGGGCTTCGGCACTGATAAGGACTTGCTCGGGCTGCACCCCTGCACCTGATATTGAAATTTTCTACCTCTATTAAAAGCAGTTGTCTAATAATAGCTCTTATCGCAGAGCCCGTTCGATATTGTAAAACGCTGAAGATGATGGCGACTCTGGGAACACCCAGCTGGGGAGTGGTTTGTGTTTCAACATTAAAACAGGGCAGTTGTGCAGCACCGAGGAAGAAGCGCTGCAGGATGACAGCCAGGAAGGACCATCTTTTGGGGGATTTAGTCACTTTTTCGATTTTCTGCTGCCAAGAAGTAAAGAAATGGTCTATACCAGCAGCAGAGCCTGGAGCACACAGAAAGTTACAGCTCTGCAAAGAGACCCAAAACTGAACCCATTGTTCGACTCCTGTATCCAGAGATGGGGAATGGGAACCTGTGGTGGTACCCACAGCTCACAGCAGCTCCACAAAAGCTTTCCCCAATACCCATCTATCCCTCGGAGATGTCCCCAACCCTGGCACCGAGCCATGTTATGGCATCCCCAGACCCTTGGCCTCCCAAGGGTCTGGTTTAAAGGGTTTAAAGAGATGAGAAGGGTTCGGCAGAGTGAGAAATGGAAAGCAGGTCGGGCAGGATGAAGCCCTTGCCAGCCCAGGTTTGCACAACAGCCCCCTCTCGTTACCTCCAGAGACCGCTGATAACTTGTTAGCACATTGCTCATTAGCCCAGGGAGGAAAAGAGGCAAAGAAAGTTGCAAAAACATGGGGAGCGGGGCAGGGAGGTTACACCCACATTTTCATCTGTTCATACTGAATAAACAGCATCAAGGGCTATAATTAGTGCAGAAAAGCCATTATCGCTTCTTCCCTAACAAGATTTCCGCTTGAATCCAATGCCTAGAGCAAACAAGGAGGCTTTTGTTTGGCCTGGGCAGGGTTTTGGGGTTGCTGCTGCTGCTGTTGTCTATTTAAACCAGAGCAAACAAGCGGTGGGTTGGAAAAGCTGAGCATCCCTGATAGAGAAGAATTTGGGGAGGATGCACGCAACACAGGAGATTTTGCGTACATCCCTACTTCTAGCACAGAAGAAGAAGGACCAACATCCAGGATTATATTCAGAGACTGCAACAGACCCTCTGAGTGCAGCAAACACCCAAGGGTTGTGGAGATATGGGCTCCCTTGGCTTTCTCCATGTAGGAGACCTTGCGACTCTAACGCAATCCTGCACCCAGATCATGCTGGTCCTACTTTAAATATCCTTGCAAGAACCTGCAGGATGGAGTCACTGATGCTCTCCTGGTCTTTGCCCCGCTCTCTGTCCCCAGCAGCACATCAGTCCTCCCCTGAGGAGGACCATGTGCTGGGAAAAGCATGTGGATGGACATAGGATCATAGAATAGTTTGGGTTGGAAGGGACCTTTAAAGCCCATCTAGTCCAACCACATGCCATGGGCAGGAGCATCTTCAACTAGACCAGGTTGCTCAAAGCCCCGTCCAGCCTGGCTTGGAATGTTTCCAGGGATGGGGCATTTCCCACCTCTCTGGGCCACCTGGGCCAGTGTTTCACTACCCTCACAGCAAACAGTTTCTTCCTTAGATCTAGCCTGAATCCCCCCTCTTCTAGTTTAAAAATCATTGCCCCTTGTCCTACCACAGCAGGCCCTGCTAAAAAGTCTGTCCCCATCTTTCCTGTGGGCCCCCTTTAAGTACTGGAAGGGGCTATAAGGTCTTCCTGGAGCCTCCTCCAGGCTGAACCCCCCCAACTCTCTCAGCCTGTCCTCACAGCAGAGGGGCTCCAGCCCTCCCAGCATCTCCGGGGCCTCCTCTGGCCCCACTCCAACAGCTCCGTGTCCTTCTGCTGTTGGTGGCCCCAGAGCTGGAGGCAGAACTGCAGGGGGGTCTCCCCCGAGCAGAGCAGAGGGGCAGAATCCCCCCCCTCGCCCTGCTGGGGATGCAGCCCAGGATGCGGGGGGCTTTCTGACCTGCCAGCACACGTTGCCAGCTCATGTCCAGCTTTTCACCCCCCAAGCCCTTCTCGACAGGGCTGCTCTCCACCCCTTCATCTAGAGCCTGTGCTGAGACAAGGGATTGCCCCCACCCAGGAGCAGGACCCTGCCCTTGGCCTTGTTGAACCCCATGAAGTTCACGTGGGCCCACTTCTCAAGCTTGTCCAGGTCCCTCTGGATGGCATCCTGTCCCTCAGGTCTGTCAACTGCACCACTCAGCTTGGTGTAATCAAACACCATCCGCCCATCCATCCCAGGAAGGAAAGGAGCGGCAGTGGCTCCCACGTTGCCGCAGCGTCCCCAGCCTATTCTGCCTCAGGGATTTCTGCTTTTCTCATCCAGTGAAACGGTGCTGCCAAGCCGCCCCAGCACGTTGGTTTGCTGTTGGCGAGCGTGCTAGGATTACCGCTCCGGTGAGTCAAGCCTGAGGTGGCTGGGTAAGCATTTCAAAGCGACAGAGCATTTACAATTAACAAAAAAGGTCTAACCTTGGAAAGAGAGAAAAATAAACTAATACACTCGATGGGAAAAGAAACCTGTGAGTAATCCACTCTGGGAACAAGCAGAACAGGAGGTGGGACACCTGAGCAGCCACACTTTTAATTTCTTCTGCTAAATACCCTATTTCACCTGCTGGAAAAAAAATCATGCTCTAGTGGGATGCTCAGAAAAGGGGGAAGATGTGAGTGAAGGTGGTTGTTTCTTACTTATCCATCCTGCTTTGGGACATTCATGTTAAGAGGACACACCATCCATCCCCAAATGCCTCCTAAGTATCTGCTAGGAATGCACTCCTTGCAGCTCTATGAGTTTTCTCTACTCGTAGCTCTATAGATGAAATGTGGATGTTCCCAGGGTGAAAAACTGTTTCCAGCAAATCTGGCCCATGCCCAAGTCGTCCCCTAGTCTCCAGCCACCGCCCCGTGGTCCCTGCCAGAGGGCCAAACCCTGCGCAGAACAGGGAAGCAGAGCAACGGGTACAAGGCGAGAGGCTGCCTTGCTCCCAGAGAAAGCAAAAATTAAATAATAATAAAAAGAAAATCCCAACTGATTAAGTTGCTCTTCCCATGCTGCAGGCAGCTGCCTGCCCAGTGTACCTGTCGTTCTGATAGATGTCCACGCTGCTGTTCAGCTCCTCCAGCTCCTCCTTCAGCAGCTGCAGGTTGGAGTTCACGTAGCTCAGCTCCAGGGCAACCGTTTCTTTGACCTTGTGGTTACTGGTGGCCCTGCAAGACAACACTGTGTGGATCAAACCTCCCCCATTTCATCAATGCCTTTATTTATCAACGCTTGCCTGCAGTGATAAACAGAGATTAAGTTATCCAGTGGTGCGATACCACGTGCATCCATCCAAACCTTCCATGCCTCTTGCTCTGAACACGATGTGGACCACGGAAGCCAGAGCACCCAGCCTGCTGTGCTGTGGAGGTTGAGGCCAGGCAAAACTCACTACAGTGTTGCACCCTGCTCAGATGAACCTGCTATTTCTCCCCCAGAGCAACCTTCCCCTTGCCCATCCATGCTCCCACCTCCAGCGCATCTTCAGGTTTGGCTACGAGCACTCAAGGTACTCAGCCACACCAAATGAAAGTGCTTGATAGTTGGGTTTGAGGAACTGTCATGATTTCAGCTGGGTTGGAGTTGAGTTTCTTAGTAGCAGCTGGTAAAGTGCTGGTTTGGGTTTGGGATAGGAATATTGTTGATAGCCCGCTAATATTTCTGGTTGTTGCTAAGCACTCAAGGCCTTTTCTGCTCCTCACACCGCCCCACCAGTGAGTTAGCCAGGAGTGCACAAAATGTTGGAGGCAGCACGGCCGGTATAGCTGACTCCAACTGACCAAAGGGATATTCCATGCCCTATGATGTCGTGCTCAGTATATAAAGCTGGGTGAAGAAGAAAGAAGCGGGGGGATGTATGGAGTTATGACGTTTGTCTTCACAAGTAACCATTACGCGTGATGGAGCCCTGCTTTCCTGGAGACGGCTGAACACCTGCCTGCCCATGGGAAGCAGCGAATGAATTCCTTGCCTTGCATGCATGCCTTTTGCTCTACCTATTAAACTGTCTTTATCTCAACCCGTGAGATTTTTCTTACTTTTAGTCTTTTGATTCTCTTGCCCATTCCAATGGGGAGAAGTGTGTGAGCGGCTGTGTGGTCCTAGCTGCTGGTCAGGAAGAAAAACTTCTTTTTGGGTCCAAATAACCCTTCTGCAAGAGAAGAGGCTCCCTGTGCTCACCCATTAGTAGAGCCAGACCCTGCCCTCCCTTCCCCACTCCCGCACGTCAAGGAGATGTAAACACCAAGGATTGATTTCAGCTGCCCGCTCCCTGCAAGACAAGCTCCCAGGCTGATTATACCCTTCTTATCTGCTCTGAAGGAAAGCAGGGAGAGATAACCCAGAGCTGACGGCGTACAGTTGTTGGCTGAAATGGGCTCTGGCTGCTCATGCTAAATCACACTGAGGTCCTGGAAAAACAACACGTGTACGAGCTCTGCTCGGCCAGGGCTACGCTTTCCCCCAGTTTTTGCAGAGCACAGTGCCTTCGACTTGTGGGTTTTGTAGACAGGATCCTTCAGGGGCCCTGCCCTGACCTGGCAAGAAGGAACTATGCTGTTTTTCTTTTAAGATGCTGGTCCTTTAGTGTCTCCTCCCCTGACTCCCCTTTGCTGGGATTTCCCAAGACCAATGAATTTTTTTTTTTTATTTTAAACAAAAAAGCAAAGCGACAGCAGGTCCAAAGATCTCCATGGCTGCTTCCATTTAAACATCCTTCGGCATTTCTGCCATTCCCTATAGAGTATCAGCACAGTAACCACCCTTTTTCCCCTATAAACCAGTATTTAATTGCTAATTTAGTCCTCCACGCATCATAACACCTCCAGGACACAGAGGTGCATTACTGTTGTTGCTACAATTTTCTTCCAATACGAATTAAAGAGAGTTTCCCCTTCTTGGTTCCAGCTGGCAACAATATTTATATATTTTTTTTAATGTCTTATTTTACCAATAGCTGATTTGCAACCCAGCAATGCCAGGGTAACACTTTCACCTACACATGATATACTTCTGACCTGTGCTTTGACCCCTGCTCTGCAGCAGAAAGGACGCGTCAGCTTCCAAAGCCCAAGTTTGCTCAGCAGGATTTTGCATGCACATGCCAGTTTTTCCAGGAGTTGTCACCAGGTTAAGGTTTTAAAGCCCAATGTCGCTTGGGGGGCACTTCAGTTTGCGCTCTGCAAGTGCCATATACAGCAGTTAAGAGCACAGCACCTCTCAGAGAAGTAATTCAGGGAAGAACTCACTCGTTTCCGTGAGCAAACCTGCACTGAGGCACTTTGTGCTCCCCATCCAGGGCAAGCACCGATCTCCATATGAGCACGCAGAGCCTACGTGTCTCCATCAACCTCCTCAGTGAAGTTATCAGCTGTTTGCTTAGCTAACACCAAAGCTTTCTGCCTTTTTTTTTTAAATTTCTTTGTAAGAAACTGGTTTAATGGTGACACCTTTATCTCCCCAATTACTTCGCTCAGCCCCAGTATTTGAACAAGAAAGAAAAAGGTTTCCGCTGCCTCTGCCCATTTATTTATCCAGCAAACAAACCCTCTTAACACCGCTGAGCAAACACCACATGCATTTCTTTTTTTTTTTTTTTTTTTTTCCCCCCCAAGCACACCATTCATGGCAACCTCTCCAGGAAAGGAGAGAGATATACTGAACAGAACAGTTCAGGAGATTTTTTTTTTTTAATTTATTTTTTTAAAGCATTGAGAGTTGGGGTATTTTTATTTTTACAGAGGCAAGGAAACCAGCAAGTTCAGCTGCAAATTCTGCTCCAGGCTGGGCAACCCACAGCTTTTTTCCGTTTGCATTTAGCACTGGCATAGAGAGATGCAAAAGAAGTTTCAAGTCTATAATTTTTAAGCAATAACCTTTAGACTTACAACATAATCCCCCCCCTTCAGCCTTTAATTTCAGACAGAAGCTTGATTTATTGTTTCCCCCCCAAGACTTCCCATGTTTCATAAGCTCCGAGGACCGTAGCACCCAGAAACCCACATTATTACTCAGCTGCAAAGTGGATTTGTGGGAGGGAGGAAAAGTGGCTGCTACCAAAGGACATTTAAAATGCTGATCCAGCAAAAAAAAAAAAAANAGCCCAAAAAAAAAAAAAAAAAAAAAAAAAGAAGAAGAAAAAAAAGTCCCATCAGTGCATTTCCCTGGCCGAGTAATTAAGATGTGTTTTGCATCACATTTTTGCTCACTCCCCTGCACCCGGCTCCAAGTCCCGCTGTTTGCGCCAAAACCGGGGCCAGGCATGTTTCTGCTGAGCCAGCACATTTCCTCTTATTTTTTTATCATAAAGCGGAGTCGCATGGAGCAGCACACGTTGCGATTTCATGGCCTTTTTTTTAATTAGATGAGGCACAGCAGCCTGGTTGAAGCAGAGGGGTACGGGGGCTGTAACCTCACCTCCCCCGGGAAGCCGCGCTGGCCTCGACCACCGGTAAAATATTACTTTTTCTTATAGTTTGGTGGAGCAACTATTACTCCCTTCTTCCAGGTACATAGGCCACTGACGTTAAATCATTCAAGTTCAGAAGTGAAAAGTCAATTCTATTTTATTGGGGGGAAAAGAAATAAATCAACAAACTGGAAAAATATGCCAAAAAAGGCTAGTTTAGGGCAGCCTTATGATATTTTCTTGCACTAACAGACCTGCCCACCCTGCACATCTGCTCCAGTATCCTACAGGGGCGTGAGACACACATATGAGCTACAAAAAAAAGGTCATTCTTAGGTTAAAAAAAAAAAAAAGATAAAATAGCTGCAAAAAGTCATGCATCACGAACACTCTACAGGGGACGCCAGTTCTGTGCCAGCTCTACTTGTGCTGGACGATCCGAAAGCCATGCAAAGGCGCCAACTTTTGCACGATTCCATAAACGCATCTTCCCAATGGGGTGAAGAGCCACCAGACTGCGCCCATCTGCAAAGACAGACCTGAATTTTCAGCTTCTGCTCTGGTGGAAGCACTGGAACGTGGATTTTTTGGAACTAAAGCTGGATTTGCCCCACTTGCTGGGGTTATCAGGCAGGAGCTCTGCAGTCCAAGCTCAATCCCAGTTAAACGCCTATTCCCATTATTCCATCTGCTCACACCCTGCTTTGTCCCAGGCTTCCAGGATGTTAAAATTTTAAATTTTTCATTAAAATGCATGGCATCAGCATTGCAGAAAATGGAGGGCGGGCATTTCTAGGATGAATGCTGCAAAGTCATGGGCAGACTGAGCAAACCCCAACCACAGCCACAGAAGTGCCAGCGTCAAGACCATATTTCCACCCCCGGCCAAATCCCTGGGCCAGAGGGATGCTCTGGGTACCAGGACTCACCTGAAGAGGTTTTCTGCCCCTGCTCGCATCCTCATCTCCTTGTTGATCTGCTGGTTAATCCGCGCCCGGCGATGCTGCAGTTTGCTGCGTTGGGTCTGGGCGAAGGGGTCGCAACCCTGCTGAGAGAGAGGGGCAGTGTTCTCACCAAAAAAACCCCCACCATTTTGGGATTAAAAAGGGCACTTTCAGAGCCCGGCATTGCATTTGAAATAAAGGTTTTATTATCTAACACCACATGTTGCTTACAGCAATGTATTTTCTAAGCTGTTGAGAAAAGGCTTCCCAAATGCAATCGTAAACAGGAACTAAGCATCTCCTCTCCAAGGTTTCACCATCCAGACACAAGACAAGACCCGGAGGGCTGCAGATGAGCTCAATATAACCCTCAAGCTCAGGAACAGATGTGACCCCCGTGTCTATATGTGCTCCCATCTCCTGCCGGTTATAGAGGATCGAGCGCAGGCAGCAAGTCAAGAGTTCACGGGGGTGGAGAAATGAGTTGCACAAAGCAGTAAATTAATTCCATCCCTTCCTCCTTCCCTTGGCTTCGGCTTGGACTTTATGTAGACAGGGAAAACACATTTAATCTCTGACTTCAGGAAATAACAGTCGGCAATATCCCCCCGTCTCGCGGGGGCAAAAGGTTATTATGGGATGCCCCAGGCAAAAAGGTTGCCACGAAGAGGGTCTCCGAATGCAGGGCCACAAAAGCTCTGCCCAAGCAGATGTGATTTCCATTGTGCGAGGAGAGGTTCAGATGGATGAAATAAGCCTCTAAAAGACCCCTGGATAAAAAAGCCAACACATTTGGGAGGGCACAAGGCTGGGCAGTTTAAGAGGATGGAGACCTCTGAGCCTGCTTTTCACACACCAGTGCAAAGCACGGGCAAATCCCTCCAAGAACGTATCAAGATCCACTGTAGCAGCAAAAGAAACTCCTCAAAGCCATTATTTCACCCTCTTGTTTCCCTTAGAACTCCTCCATTTGCTATGCACATCAATTTCACCCTGCACCTCACTGCTTTACCTCCACCAATGCTGGTGGACCTCTTGCCTCCACATCAAGAAGGGGTTTTGCCACCCAAGAGACTCTACAGAGCTCCAACAGTGCCCACTTTCATCCTGTCCAAAACACTTTCTCAGCTAATTTTTTCCGTGTAGAGACCTTGGTGGGCTTCACCAAGTCTCACCTCATCCTCCAGGATGGGTCACAAATCCAACAAGTCAGGGCAACACTCAGTTAGCCTCCCCAGAAAACACTGTACGTCCCAGAGTTACTCTGGGAAAACGTACTTCTAACAGATTACTTGATTTTTCTGGGGAAGTAGGAAAGGAAAAAAAGAAGTCCTTGCTCAAAAAAAATATCAGACCAGCTTTGATTAATTCGTAGGGAATGGAAAAATTTGTATTTTCATAGACTTCAGCTTTCTGAAAATTAGTTCCTCATATTTGAAGTCCACTAAGTGGTGTCCCCTTTGAAAAGGGTCCGGGATTAACATTAGCATTTTCATTTAAGTGAAAGACTTGAGCTCCTAATTGGAACATTGGAGACTGAGGAATCAGAGTCGCTCCATCTGGTCCACAAATCTACAGGCTTAATGCTTTACAGTAAGCCATGAATTTGTTGAAATTACTGAAGGAATAAGCTGGAAGCAGGAGGCCCCAATTATTCTGGAAAAGCAATTAAGTGGGTTGTTAAGGAAAACACCCCAACAGCTGGACAAATCTTGGGTCAGGAGTAAATACAGGAAAGGATGATCCAGAAGTCCCCTGGGGAACCCACCCATCCTGAACACACCGTTGGCTCCCCAGGGAAAAATCCAGAAATTGGAAGAAAAAGGAAAATGATGAGGAATCCCACAGAATGAAGACCAAGAAGGAATCATGCCAGGTTTTCTGCAACAAGAAGGAGCTGGGTCATTGCCGAACATGGCTCTAGAAAAAAAACAAACCCAACCCAACCATTCAGACTCAAATCTGAGCACCCAGAGGCTCTCAAAGCAAAGATCCCAGCACCAAACTCTTGTCTAGAAAGTAGCTGTTCATGCAGATGTAGTCCAAGATACTGCACAAGTTTTTTTTTTTACTAACTAAAGGCTGATTACAAACATTGTGCCTTCAATGAGGTTTCTTCATACAGTGCAAGACATTAACCTATATATGAAGTTAAAGCTTAAGGAGGGGGGAAAGAAGCTGTAAAGAGAAGTTGATGCTTATTAAAATTTCAACAGCCCCTCAGGTTTACAGATGAGAGCTGTGTGCGCTTGTCAGCTCCACAGATGTGCAAGCCAAATGTGTATGCAAATATATTCAAATACATGCGAGCAGGATCTAGGTCCCCTCTCTTTGCATCCAGAACCATAAAAATCCATCCAAAACTCAACAGCCCCAGTAGCAACTGTTGGAGGCAGAAAGAACGTCTTCTCTGCCTCCAACTCTTACTATAGGAAGTTTCATCATCTTTGAGACCTTCCCACTTCTTGCAAAGGTTTGCTTGAAAGTGGTCAGAAGATTTTAAGATATTTTGGGGGGGTAAGAACAGCAAGGACTATGCAAATACACAGGCAGAGGCCAGAGGACCTGCAGGTAAGAGATAATGGAATATGTACAAGTGGAAGGACTATCCAAAACTACAGCAAAGGTCCACGAACTCCTCCTTGTCTGGAGATGAGGCAAGAAGAAACTAAGCACGAAAAGAAGCAAGGTGCAGAGTGGCATGAGAAGACACCGGGATGGCTCTATAAGAGATTCAAAAACAGCATTAAAACCTCTTCACGGAAAAAGCAATTAAGGGGTTTAGCCAATTGACTTGGCAGCTCCACACTTCTCCCATGCCTGGCTTGGGACAATACCAAGTGGCAAAATTCGAGTGGCTAGAGTGTCAAACCTGATGATCGAGACCCTCAAGCAGGCAAACATAGTGGCACTGATGATCATGAATCCCTTTGGCTTTCCACAAGGGCACAAAGGAGCTGCCCTCCAGGAACGCCTGCAAGCCCCAGTGCAGCTGGGGACTAAACATGCTTCAACAACATCCAGGACACCACAGCATTAGGATTTGCTTAGACTTGGAGACGGAACTGCTGAGCTTTTTTCCCTGGGATCCTGTGATAGGACTTGTGTGAATGGTTCAAAGCTGCACCAGAGGAGGCTTAGGCTAGACATTAGGAAGCATTTCTTTACCAAGAGGGTGGTCAAAGACTGGAACAGGCTTCCTAGAGAGGTGGTTGATGTCCCAAGCTTGTCAGTGTTTAAGAGGTATTTGGACAACGCCCTTAATAACATGCTTTAACTTTTGGTCAGTCCTAAAGTGGTCAGGCAGTTGGACTAGAAGGTCACTGTAAGTCCCTTCCAACTCAAATAGTCCATTCTGTTCCACTCTCCCACCAGGACTCACTAAGCCATTTGTAGAGCTGCAAGGTTCCGCGCACCTCTCCCCCCAACCCCCCCAGCCCCGATTCTGAACACTGGGTGTCTTTTCAATCTGATTTAATGAGATAGTTATCAAACCCCATCCAGGCTCCTAAGCCAACAACAAAAAGTAACGGAATGTCAGGTATTGGAGCACCTGACGTAATACCAAAGCCTTGTGAGGATGTCAAGTCGGATCTCGAGACTTGCTGCCCTTAAGGACTTAATGTGATCTCCCCGCACCTTGCTTTCCTCCTCACCCTTTGTTGGGTAACTGCAGTAACCCATGGAATTGCAACACATCTTGCCTCCAGAGGATCTGCTGTTGGTCCCAAAGCATCATCCCCGGCTGGCATGGACCAATATAAGCATTATGCCAAAGCCACCATTAAGAACGACCAAGCCTTGTCTGCATCTGCTCCTGGAGCATTGTGAAAGTGACGTCATTTCACAAACATTGGAGCAAAAAGGAAATTCATCTCCAGAATAAGATGCTTAGCCCAGGTTAACTTACACATGAAAGGGAACACCACCACAAGCAAGAAAGGCCATATTTAAATCAAAAAGGAGATAAAGAGTCAAGAGGAGAGCATGCCCATCCTCTGACAGCTGGCATTCAAAGGAAACCAATGCTTTGCCTGTGCATCTACTCTCCAAGTTGCAACGAAAAGCTAAAAAATACAGCACAGAGCTTCTAAAGTGGTGATGGATTTAAGCATACCTTACGTAAGGGGGGGCATAGGGAAAAAAACACACCAAAACCCACTGTTAGGTTATAAAAGGGATTTTCCTTGCTTAATTCTTCTTTGCACAAGCTCTTGAGGTCAACCCTCCTTTAAGGTCAGAAGAAAGATGTGTTATTTCAACCAGCCTCTTGGGTGCACCTACAGACATCAACAGAAGCAAAAAGTTTGGTGCTTGAGAAGTGGCCAGGTTAAATGTGAGATTTCTCAGCCTTTCTAGCTTAAAGCTTTTACAGAGGAGAAGCGAGCACATAACTCTTCCTGGGAGAGACCATAAATCGCATAGGAGCCATGGAACGGCACAGCTTGTATGTACAGAGAGTACAGTGTATGTTAAGAAAGCCATGAAAATGAATCAGGTATGGGTCATTAGGTTACACGAGTTGTGTCCAGCTCTGAAGTTATTGCCTCTGACAAAGCAGGATTAGAGCCAGTATTATTGTAGCAAGGCTCAATTTTATGCTCAGAAGACATCCGCCAAATAACATTGCGTTCAACCCTTGGCGTGGAAAGATGACAGCATTACAGAAAGCACTCAGCCAATGCCTCCACGTAAGGGAGAAAAGGGAAGAGGCCAGAAGACCCCTCCCAGAGGAGGCCAAGACAAACACACCCCCTTTGAGGGACGTCAAGGTTTCTGCCAACTCAAACCCCATCTTTGAAGGGAACGTATACAATGATGTAATGGTGGTGTTAACTCCCCAACACCTCTTCCAGTTCAAGTGTACCCATCTGGAGTGTTAAATAGGGCAATTACGTGGTTAGGTTTGCTTGTATAAGCAAGTCCTTAGGGAATGTTTGTTTAGAGATGATCACCGAGTGTACTTTGCACTTCATGTCTCCAATAAACACAAGGAGATGAAACCTGGATATGTCTTGGGTGACAAGGTACACCTAGAGAATTATTTGTGACCCTGGTGCCAAAACAAGGCCACCACCTCCCAGCTTTCCCAGCATTAATGACAGAAAAAACTAATCACCTCTAGGAAGAGGTGGATGCCAGCAAGTCCAAAGGGCAAAGCCAGGCACAAAGGGACTAATTTCTGTTCTTTCGTTTCCGCTAGAAGAACAGGAGCTCAGTCACTGGAAACAACTGAGCAAAAGCAAAGCTTAAGCGTACGAAGCAATCACCGGATGACTGCGAGCTGTCAGCATGTGTAGCGGGGAGTTTAGTTACTGGGTATTGCAGTAAAATGTCCTAGCTACCTGCAGAGCTTGGCTGGATCATGGGAGGTGCTCCACAGCCCACCTGCTGAAGCATGGACCAAGCTGTGCCACCTCCAAGCCTGGCTTTAGCCACAAGACAGCCACCACCAGGATTATTGCCAATTAGAGCAGCTGGAGAGCACCCACAGAATAGCAGGAGAAACTAAAGAAGGTCAGTTTGCACGTAGAATGGAGACATTGATAACGTGGCAGTGGCGAGATGAGTTGTTACCTGGTTCTGACCTAGGATCTACAGCCAGACCCACTGCCAAGCAGACAACCTTCACATCCCCAAGGACAGGGAAGCTCAAGGAGAAAGCTGCAAGGGGAGCAGGGCACCAGCCAGCTCTGTATCACTGCCATGTGGGTATACAAACACCCTTGGTGTCAGGCAACGCAATATATAAGGGATAAGCTCCTGATTCAGAGAAGTCAGGCATCTTTCCCCACAATTCTCTCTCCTTTTCCAATGAAGGAATGACACTGTTCCATGGAAACCAAATTATCTGCCCTAAGATTTGTCATTGAGGTCACACACTGCATGTGGGCAGCTGCACATCCGCACCACCGTACCCTGGTACCCCATGTCGGACAACACAGGCTCAGACCCAATCTCAAAACCCAGAACAACATGCTTGAGACCAGACGAGCAGATTTCAAGGACACAGCTGAGGACTAATGGCAGGATTAGGCCCATCTCACCTTCCACTGCTCAGACCAACTCAGGAGATGGTGGATACCAGAATATGTTAAGTATAACCCAGCTGCTTTTGGCAAAGGTACCCGTGATCCTCATCTGCTACATCCCCTGAAGCCTCAACTGCCTCTGGCATTCCCATTATCCCAAACTGCTGCATATGTTCCTTAAAGCCTTAAGGATTATTTTGGTTTCATTTTAAAATTAAAAATCTGTTCCCAGGAAATAGTCAATTTAATTGTTTGGCTTTTGTAAGGGAAGGAGTCAAAAGGCAACAAGGGTGTTACTATTCAACCCTTGCCCAGGGAAGGGAGAAGACATGGTTCAATTCTTTTGTTGGACAACCCATTGGGATTTCACTCATTTGACCTCTCCAGTGCTGCCTTGTTTCCTCCTCACACCAAGCAGTTGCTGAGATTGGTTGCTCAGGGCATAAATATACCCGTCAGACAAAACGGCAGGAGCTCTGCTGGAGCCTGGACCCCTGTGTCTCACCTCCACTTCATCTCCTCCAACCCCAGCAGTTCCCATAAAAGCCAGATGCTCCTTCTACACACACACACAGAGAACCGGCAGTCAGAATAAAATAAATAAATAAAAAAACAACTTCGGAGACAAAGGCAAAGCCAAACAAGGCTACGAAACAAGCCTGAGATATCTCAGTTCGACACTTGATAGCCACGAGGGCCACCCTCCAAATAGAGCCATAGCAACCTTTGGACATCATGAGTCATTCCATCTGCAAAACTGTTCTCTTATTCAGAGAGGAATTCCTTTATGTAGGATTCACGGGGAATGCCAAATCCATGCCAATGCTGGATATGGTTTGTTGTTCACCCTAAAGGTCCCGAGTCTTCAGAGCTGTCTGCCAAGTGGGTCCTGGGTGGTGAGCTCCTAGAGCATTCAACACCACCGAGTGAGTGACCAATCAACATTTCCAGCACTACCAGTCTGCGCTCACAACGCAATTAAAGAAAACGGCACATGAAGGAGCACGAGGTGCTAAAGTACAGGGACAACGTACAGCTTGCACCCAGGAAGCCTTCAGCTCCAGTCGGTGAAGGAAGAGCCCAAGATCAGTGCTTGGGAAGGTCAAGCACCAACCACCAAGTGTAATTCAGGCAGAGGTGGGCAACTCCACAAGAGCTGGTCAAGTCCAAGCTGGGTTTGCTCTCCATTAATTCACCCAGCTTTCATCAAGGCACTCTCCAGAACATCAACATTTGCTCTGTAGTAAAAGCTACAGCAAAATACCTGTGCAGAGACAAGGAACAGCCAAAGACGACAACAGTTTCTGCAGTTCTAGGAAGTGCTGACACGCAAGCTACCACTGTCATTAACAGAGGTACCCTTGATCTGTGTCCCCAGCCCTCTGTGTCGAGCACATACAGGTGTCCTGTCTCCAGGTACAACCTCAACCCTGCAGGTTTTACCCAGTAAATGCTGACAACATCTCCCTCTCCAAAAAAAAAAAAGAAAAAGAAAAAGGCAGGTACTTATTTTCATCCACTCTCCAGAGCAAAAATATTTCCTAACAGAGTTTTGTCCCCCAAAAAGGGATGTTTCCAAGTACACAGATGATTCATCAGCTGGAAAACTTGCTATAGAAATAAGGCAACTGGACCATCAAGCTCTGAGCACCAGTTTTATTTCCAGAACCACACTGGTCTAAAAGCTATTTTGATGGAGTCAGAGCTGTCAAGTGGCATTATTGCAACTTTGCAACCCACGAGTTTTTTGAGTCAGGCCAGCACAGGACAAGTGGCCAAGTGACCCTGGTTTAGCTGTGTTAGCCCATGGGATAGAGAGCAAAACAAAAGCCGGTGAACCAATCCACACACAAAAGCAGACTTTAAAATTCTCCTTTTTAAAAGATTATCGATAACTTCCTTCTCCTCCCAGCCAAAGGCATTTCAGAAAGTAATATGGGTTGTTACTACAAAACAACCAGTAGGTCATAAAAAATGTTTTTCTTCCCTGAACATCTATTTATATATAAAAGTCCCTATCATGAAACTAATCTCATGAAGCACTCCGGCTGCAAGCTGTTTTTCTGTGGGAGACATTACCAGCTAAAACCTCTAAAACCTTTTATTGAGAATATGGTTACATCACACAGCCTTTTAACAAATGAGTGGAGGATTAAGGTTTTAAATTTCCCAACGAAGTGCTCGCGCTGTTGGCTAATGCACTCAGCAAGAGGAAGAAACAAAATAAAATGTGGGGAGAAAAAATAAAAATCTGGGGGACTGGGGTTTTTAAAACATCAAAAACTGCATCCAGAGTTTGAGTTCTAGGAGCGTGGAAGCGCTCAGGGGAGCTGGGGGAGGCACAGGGCATCATGAAAGCTGGGGCAGGGCGCCAGCAGGAAACAGATGTATTAAATCTTCAGCCCCAGTGCGTGAACCCTGGCAAAAAAAAAAAAAAAAAGTCACCATTGCAGCAGCACTCAGGATCACCTTGCAAGGGAGCAAAGATCCATAGCCCCTGATGCTGTCAGGGTGAAAAAAAAACCCAAAACCACAAAGTAGAAGAGGCTATATTGATAGTTTCTTTTAAATAAAAAAACTCATATCATTAATAGGAAAATTAATCAGGTGCTTTGGTCTTTTTAATTAAAAAAAAAGTAATCATGTTATGACAAATGCTGCATATCCCCTGCCAGTTTTCCTCCCCCCTCCCAGAGCTTTGCAATATTTTCCTATGTTATTCTCCTCTGTGCTACCGTCCGACAGCTCCAAACAGGGATCACAAATGGGAAATGGTGTGTCTGTATGCAGAATAAATTGGAAAAAAAGACCCCAACCTCCTGCTAATCTTCCCTTAAAAGCGGCACCTGCTATTTAGACAAGGCCCTGGGTAAACTCCAACCTGGTTTAAGGTTGCAACCTCTTTAGCTGCAGTCAGAGAGGCCAGGCTCAAGTGACTCAAGATCAGATTGATCCTTATTCAGCTGAGGTTGCGATCCCAACACTCATTCAGGGAAAAAAAACCCAAAACTAAACACTTCTAGAGCCTTGCTAAGTTTTGGGTTTGGGTTTTTTTTTTAGTTTTTTTTTTTAGTTTTGTTTTTTTGTTTTGTTTTTCTTCCCCCAAAGGGCTACAGAAACACAGCGCTCTGCTGAAGAACAAGTTTTGAAAATTATATACTTGCAAGGAGAGATCAGATTACAGGGCAAATTCATGACAGGTTAATAAAGCTGGTTCCCAGGGGACAGACCTAGCGGGAAACACACTTTAACAGCCCCCAAAACCTCATGTTTACCCATCTTTTCTGGCAAGAAGTGGTGCTCTTTAAAGCCTCCTCGACCCTAGGAGAGTGGATTGACACCCAAGGGATGGCGGGGAAAGTCGAGCAGCCAGGTTGGTGGCAGCCCGAGGACAATCCCCGTTGGTTTCACCCCGCTGTTACTAATTAAACAAGTTGACGCCAGCGGAGCTATCGGCCCCATCTCACACGCACAGCCAGGCTGCCGTTGCACCGACTTTCCTTGCAGGCAGCTCCCAGGAGAAGTTGTTTGTCAGCAAGAAAAACCCTGTCCAGGCACAGGCAGTGCTTGGCTGGACCATCTTCCTATGGGCAGGAAGGAGAAAAAGCCAAAATATAGGAGAATTTGGTTAAAAAGAGTCACTGGAATGCTTGCAGATGGAGCCAGTGGAGGAAGATGTGATAGAGGAGTGGATTTTAAAGAGATGATGATCAAAAGAAGCGTGGCCAGCAGGGCGAGGGAGGGGATTCTGACCCTCTACTCTGCTCTCTTGAGATCCCACCTGGAGTACTGTGTCCAGCTCTGGAGTCCTCAGCACAAGGACATGGACCTGTTGGAGCAAGTCCAGAGGAAGTCATGGAGATGCTACGAGGGCTGGAGCCCCTCTGCTGTGAGGACAGGCTGAGAGAGTTGGGGGTGTCCAGCCTGGGGAAGGGAAGGCTCCAGGGAGACCTCAGAGCCTCTTCCAGTCCCTAAGGTGACCTACAGGAAAGCTGGGGAGGGACTCTGGATCAGGGAGTGAAGTGACAGGATGAGGGGGAATGGTTTTAAACCGCAAGAGGGAAGATTTAGATGAGATATCAGGAAGTTTTTCACTCTGAGGGTGGTGAAACACTGGCACAGATTGCCTGGAGAAGCTGTGGCTGCCCCATCCCTGGAGGGGTTCAAGGTCAGGTTGGACGGGGCTCTGAGCAACCTGGTCTACTGGGAGGTGTCCCTGCCCAGGGCAGGGGGCTTGGAACAAGGTAATCTTTAAGGTCCCTTCCAACCCAAACGATTCTATGATGAGCTATCAGACAGTAGCGTAGGGCTGCTTACAGATGAGCTACTGGACACATTTCTGTCACATATTAAGCCCTTCCCCTGCCATGCCCTGACACCCACACCAGGATTTGATGGCCAGGATGGACCTGCACCCCCACCCATGCCCTGCAGCACCCATGGGGACCATCATCCCCATGGACCAGGGATACCCAGCCCCATGGAGCATCCATTGGGTGTTTTGCCATCTTGCCCCCATCCATGGCACCCCACCGCCGTGCCTCACCTTCCGGGTGCTGCCACTCTTCACGGCTTGCAGGAGGACGAGGCCACTGTCCCCTTCCCCACCACCAGCCAGGCTCTCCTCCTCGGGGGGCATCATCTCCAGGGACGCAGCATCCACAGTTTGAGGGGGGTCAGCCCACAGGTGGGGGCTCCCGCCTGATCCCACAGGGTGGCTTTGGGGCTCAGTGTCCCTTCCTTGGGCTTCTCTGGTTATCCTGGCCTAACCCTACACCCCGCTAGCCCCGGGGGAGGGTTCTGAGTCCTGAGTGGGGGCTTAAACCCCCCCTAGCCCCTGCCCTCTGATACTGCGAACCCCCCAGCACCTAACATCTGGCCACAGCCTGCTTCTCCCCTTCCAGAGATACCCCAGCTGGGGTGGGGGACACAGACTCCCCCCCTTGCAGAGCTGCCCCAGCTCGGTTGAGGGGGGGCAAAGCCCCAAACCCCCTTTGCAGAGCTACCCCGGGGGAAG